>OZ026619.1:93093209-93195503 GCA_964020975.1 Hermodice carunculata
TAGGCCATTAGGTCCATGTGCCTCTTTATTTATTGGCTATGCTGACCATAGGTCACAGAGCTCGGGTGTTCATCCTTGTCTGTCCGTCTATCTGCCCTTCCCTGCATAAAGTTTTGCTTGTGGACACGATACAGTCAACAGTTTTGACATTGAAACATCAAACTAACATATTGGTTTATATCTTGGCAACGGTGGGTCATGTCACTTTTTATCTCAAAAATGATGACTGAAACACTGCGAGTTAGTGAAGTCATTGATATTGTTAACAATGAGGAAAAAGTTGCACTCAATACTATTTCAAATATCACTGGCCCAATTCTAGCTGTGCATTTATGGTCAGGTGAGCACAGGACTGTCACAGTCTTGGAAATATGGACATGTCGGTATTTGAATGAAAGGTCTCTTCATGAGGAATTTGACTCTGAAATCGTTACAATGATTGAAATAAGATGTAAAGCAAGCCAGTTGATAAATTTGGCTCATGGTGTGACTGGGTGTGGTGGTGTTGCATGCTTCAGGTTGTTCTGTCATACTGTGATGTTGCTGACCACTACAGACTTGACCTTTATGGCTGTACAGCGCAGCACCTTTTTTGTTCTAACCTTTTCAGCCTCATGTATTTTGCCATCACAATCTCTTACTGAAGCAGATTTTTATAGCAAAACTTGGGGGGGGGGTGCTTTCTGTGTCAGTTAACTGGAGGACACTAAAAAACTGTGAAGTTAAATTGCACATAATTTTTCCCCTGAATTTTGTAAATGTTTGATTACAGTAACTGTGCGGTGTATGAATGACAGAAGCTTCAGTGATGGCACACACACACATACATATATTATATATCATATTATAAAATCATTTCGTATATCATATATAATGTGTGTATATATATATTTAAATATATATATATATATATATATATATATATATATATATATATATATATATATATATATATATATATATATATATATATATATATATATATATATATATAAAACTATATCATTTTTTTTGAGGCATTTAGACTGAAAAGAGAATACTTCTGGATCCATTAGCTCTGTACTATTGAACCATTTGGTCTCAATGTCATGGGTAAATAAGCATACTTGCCAAGTTTTATGCTAAATTTTTTAATGTCCATTCTTATTTACCGCTTCATGACGTCATAAACATTGTTGCATTTGTGTCTTTTTGTCCAAAACCACTTCCTAGTAGTCATTACCCTTTTCCGCAGTCTGAACTCTTTACTCTCCATAAGCTAACCTGTCCCTGTCTAACTTATATACATAGAAGTACTATTGTCCATATTGCACACGTTCCTCTGTAAAATTTTGACATATGCTGTATTAGCCCAAATAAATTAAAGGGTCTTCACCGGGTAACTACTCAACATGTTTTGGAGCCTTTTACCCATACATGTCTCTCTGAGTAGCAGCTCCTTGTCTAAGCTAAATATTCAGCAAAGACAACCCACATAATAATGAATAAATATGAACCTGGCAATTGATGAATTAGCTAAATACGTGAAGTTTTGCTTATAAATGCAGAGCTTCAAATGAAAGAATTCCTGGCAAACAAACCACAATTACCAAATTTGCATAGTACAGGTTCAGATAAGAACAATTTGACTTACCCCTGAACCAATATTTACCTTTTCTAGCTGGACAGCTTATCCTAGTTAAACCATCCGCCAATGTTTAACTGAATTGGAAACAAGCTGGTGCATTATATTCAGTCCCAGTGATTGTAAAATAAAGAGTTGCAGCTAGACCACCTGACAGTAAATAGTGTATAAACCAAGGGAAATCCTAACAAGTACTGCAACAATGTACTTCCTGCACCAGAGATGTAAAACAAACTCCATGATGACACCCACTCCTCAAACAATTAAGCTCTATTTCACTGCCAACCCTGAGTCAATGTGTCAACGTTATATGTCAGGTTTGTGACAATTTTGAAAAAATATTGTCAATTTTGAGTAATTTTTTAATATTGAGTAAATGTGCATTTAGGCATATCAGAAAAGAATGAAAGTTATTAGCATTTATGCCAAAACATGCTATCAAAACAATTTTTCTTAACAGGATTTTAAGTACAATTAGGCAAACATGTAACTGTCGTAGGCCGCTTCTTGCTACCTGTAGCCCCTGGGGGTTTACCTAACAGAAAACAAGCTAGCCTAAAATGTCTGAAAGGTGAACATTTAAACAGAATGATGTCAAAAGATAAAATTAAGTAGCAAAACAGGCAAGTCTAAAATCTCTAAAATTATTGAAGCCAAACTTTCTAACCATCTTGGGATATTTACAGCAAAATGTGTAGAAATATTTGATCAAAAGTACACCTTTGAATCCTCTTGACTCAAGTTTATTGTAAATAAATTTGGTTCTAGATGCAAAGTCCTGAAATTTAGAACAAATACGACCAAATCTCAAAATCTGTGACAAAAATGTATTATATCCAATAGTATCCGAAATATTACTGTACGGGAAAGGATAATTAACTACTTCAAAGTTAAACTCATCTATTTTGTGATAGACTTTAATACAAAACCTGTCATTAGTGACCTGAATATCCAAGTCCAAAAGCAGCAGGTGTCAATGTTGACACTGCACTCTACACCACGTCACCAGATGGGTGGACCATAATTTAAATATGGGGGCCCCACGGCTGGTGTTGACGCGTGCCTAGTTCACGTTAGCATTGTCAAAAGTTACACTCTAGTGTAAAAACCAGATGCATTCTGCAGTCCAACAGTATCTGATGATGCCCCACGGGTGGCGGAACTGGTTGGACTAGAATTTGATTTTGAGACAAATAATAATCAAACTTATCATATTTTTTTAAAGAAAATTAATGGTTTCTTCAAATTTGGTAATGAAAGTTGAAAATTAAGATTTTAATTATCTATTCTTTGATTAGTTATAACTTGTAAAAACATTGATAATAAGAAGAAAGCAAAACACGTTTTTAGATTACATACCATACTCTTCCATTTCGCAGTACAATAATTGATTCTGCTTTACTAGTGTCAGTTCCAATTTTTTCAAAAAGTTATAATTTTAATTAAAATTTAATTGGTCATGTAATTAATTATATCTTTTGAAATTTTGAATGCAAACAAAAATAATTGCCATTGTGGTATGTCCCTCTTTCTGTTCTTTCAGGAAATATATAGTTTTGATGGTGTTTCAATCTAATTTTGAACCGGATAAAACAAATGAAACTATGAAGCACTTGATTAGTCTTCATTAGATCGCCACCTTTAATTGAAACAGGAAAATTTCTCAAAAGGCTGTTCAGCCATTCAAGATGTCTTACATATACATCATGAAAGTGCACTCTTTCTATCGTTTGGTGTCTGATTTTGTATAAATGCTTGACCTGCATGTACCTTTACAAGTGGTGACCTACTTATAAGAAAATATGTTTTACCTCGTAATTCTGCTTGGCCCTCAAATGTGTCATTTACATGTATGTATAATGCCATCAGCCAGTGAATAACCAAATTATGACAGACCTGCTAGAGAAAGTGGTATTGATGCAAAATATCTGGGGTTTTTTGTTTGATTTTTTATATTTGTATGTTTTGTCTTTTTTTATTTTGTCGTACAAGCTCATATAAAATTATACAGGCCTGACACGAAGTTTGCTGTTGATGCAACCTGAAATGCCCATTAACTGGATTTGAAAACATTTAAAATAGAAACAGTATATGTTTTGTTCGTTGGTATCATACTGAAATGGAAGTTTATTAGTGTCTGGGGCCTATCATATTGAGATCTTGCTCTGCGTGATCTTACATTCATATGCATTTTTATTCATATTTTGTCCAATTTGAGTTCTACGGATAAAAGACCCATGTTTTACTGATGCTCTCCATGGCCCAGATGTGGGCATACACTTCCCTACTTAATTGTGAGGTGGAGGAAATCAAAAGACGGAGAAAACTACTGTGTAGTCAGAGTGGTAGGAACTAGTTCCACTTGCTGTCTGCTCTGACAACCTGAACCTGGGTCACAGAGGTGAAAGGTCAGCGTTTTGCTGCTTGTTACATGTACCTGCCTTGTACGTAGAGCCACTTTTTTGTTAAGGGTCCACATAAGAATTAGAAAACCTACCTTTATTTCTATTCAACCTAACCCCTATCAGGGGCTAATTATTTATTTTGTGGCATATTTGTCTTACATGTGTGAATTGTTTTATAAGATACAGGCTTGAAGAATCCTTTTTTAATTCCAATGCTATTAATTCTTTTGGGCAGAATTTTTTTATTGCCCTCTAAAAATATTATGTCCGATGGCAGACAAGCAACATAAAGTGACGTCAGCAACTGGAAGCCATAATTCATTGGGTATGGGTACATTATGCATGCTTCAACACCAGTCCAGAAATCCTGTGCAAATGAAGGCCAATTTACTCTGGTTCAATGTACAGTGCTGGACTCCCATATAAATCATTGCCACAGCACATCATTGAATACAGGCCCTGTGCTTACTTATGATCGTGGTGATTGGCACTTGCCTGGACTTCACGTATTAATTCTTCAGTTGTACTTTCAGTTGCATATGGTCTGCATGTATTTTGTTCACTGCAGTCAATTTATAAAGTGTAAAGCCTGGTATAATATCTGATAAAATATATTGAAGAGCAGACTCTTTTAATTCACCCAGTCAGCTTGATAAATTTTTACTTGAATGTCAATTTTGACTGTCACATGGCCAAATAATGTATTGGAAAAAAAAAATGTTGATGATGCTCTTTTTGTTTGGAAAATATGAAGTTTTAAGCTTATTCAGTGTACAGAGTAGGAAAATAATGGCCAGGAACATGCATTTACATGTACACGCCTGCTGTCATAAGTTCCAGCACCGCTTATCTGTCTGCATGGCCAAAGCTTATTTTCAGAGACAGCGTGGGGAGTGGCCCATAATCAGTTCATGGTTCCATTGTGTTTGTTTGAGAGAGGCTAACTGTGCAGTTGGTTTATGGTTTTAGTTGGTAGACAACGAGCAATTCTACGTTTCGCGGGACATAGACTTTCTTATTGACGTATTCTGCACGACTGTTGCATACCTGCGTGAGAACTGGCTGCGACTGGCAATGGGCAGACCTCTCTTTTTAATCCCTATCTACAGCTGGCTCATAGGTGTGTGACTTATTCATATGTCAGTCTTTCTCCATTGCTTCTGTAGGCTTGGAAATCTTTTACCTTCAAGCATCCTCTTTTACTGCATAGGTTTCTATCGTTTCAATCTTCAGTTTTTCCAAAAGTAAATGCGAGCTGCTGTTGGGTGAATTGTATTTCTCCCTCCACACAGAGACACACAGACAGAGAAAAAACTGTCATTTATGCTGGGAATAAAGAGTCTGCACACGCAAGGGTCAGCTTGTCCCTTTAGAGAGTGGGTCTGAAATTTACATAAAAGATTCATCCCTAAAGATGCATTTGAAAATTTAAATGACAGACTGAACATTGGGCATCAGGGTATACCTTAGTAAAGAATAAACTGACTCAACGACAATCCTTTGCGTTGTGTGGGTGAGCAGCGTCTTACTGAACTTAAAAACAAAAACAAAGCAAAACAAAACGAGAAAAGTTATTACAGCTAGTTCAGTGGCTATGAAGCCTCTGGTGATACAATTTTGAATTTAAAAACACAAAAAGGATATAGTACGTTTATGGGACACATAGCTACAAGATTTCTCACTAACTGTGGACAAGAGAAGAAAATAACACACCTGCATAGATTTATAAACAAATAAAGAAACAACAAATAATAACAGAAAAGATTGCACTTACTTCTTTATAAAAAAAAAAAAGACCGAAGTGGCATTGATCTGTCAAAATACTCACAGACTGAACTGACATTGGTTTGTCAAAATACTTGCCTGTTGGGATGCAGACTGTGTACAGTGGTACCTCTCTTGAGAGACCCCTCTAATGAGAGACCACATATCTTTTTAAGACCGCTCTCTCAGAACACTGTGCTATCTTTTCCATATTGTTGTACCTCTAATGAAAGACCACCTGTTTTGAGAGACCTCATTTTGACCCGCTGTAGAGACTATCTCTCAAAAGAGGTAGTACCACTGCAGTAGGTGATCAGGGAACCAGTTACATACAGTTGAGTCTGAACAGTGTGGGTGCTCAGATGGAGAGGTGCCATGGCTGGACTGTGTTTGAGTGTCCCAGGCACCTGTGTTTTGGGAGTTTGACACCTAAGCCATACTTGATATTTAAAATTACAGGGCCTCTACCCTAATGGTATGTGTAACATGAATTTTAAAAGTTAACAAGTATCATGGCCACAAACGTGGCTTTTGGACAAAGAGCTGTTGTGGCAGAGCTTAGTGTGGCAGAACTCGGTGAGCTCAGTGTGGCAGAACTCAATGTGACAGAACTCAGTGTGGTAGAACTCAGTGTGGCAGAACTCAGTGTGGCAGAACTCAGTGTCACAGAACTCTGTGTCGCAGAACTCCGTGTGGCAGAACTCAGTGTCACAGAACTCAGTGTCGCAGAACTCAGTGTTGCAGAACTCAGTGTCACAGAACTCAGTGTCGCAGAACTCCGTGTGGCAGAACTCTGTGTGGCAGAACTAAGTGTGCCAGAGCTGAGTATGGCAGAATTTAGTGTGGCAGAACTGAAAGTGGTAGAACTCAATGTTGCAGAACTCAGTGTGGCAGAACTCAGTGTGGCAGAAAAAAAGACCTGAGCCAGGTACAGCTAACAGGACCTGTTGGCGTCCATTACCCAGCTTTGTGTTTGTGCGACATGATGTCCAGCTTTTGGGATGTGTAGTGGTCAGTACACTATGCTCTGTGTGCCTCATTTGCCTGTGGTTATATGTCTAGCTTTATTGTGTGGTTTGCAGCACGCCCTTGGTGTATTGTCCAGTTACCAGGGCTACCTTTTTGGTGTGTGTTCCCACTGTGTGCTTGGTTGGGCATCTCGTATATTTCTTGAAGTGTAACCTGCAAAGATCTGATGTACATACTGTAAATTGCTTTAATTTCGGTGTATTCTTATTTTTGCATATTTCGCTGATGGCACAAAACCGTGAAAATGAAACACAGCGAAATAGTATTTTAACATTGTTAGAATGGGAATTATGTCCAAAACAGTGAAATTAAAACTACAGTGAAATGTCAAAAATACTAAAACCGTGAAAATTTGAACACGCGAAAATAAAGCAATTTACAGTAATTAGCTGTCGTGTGACTTAACATATTCCCACTCAAATCACCCAAAAGTGCCCAGATGTAAATTGTTGTCTTTAATTTTTTAGCTCTGCTGACCATAGGAGGTCACAGGGCTTATATGATCACTCTGTCTGCCTGTCCAGCCATTGGTAAACTTTTTGCTTCTGGATGAGATGCAGTCCACAGTTTTCAAGTTACAGTGTAACCTTGTATTACTTTCAGGACTTGCGATATTGTGGCATCACCTGTATTATTACATAATATATGGGCCAAGATGTGAAAAAGTTGAGAATGCTGTTTTTTTTAAGACATTTTAATGAATCATCACAAAACTTGGCAGGAATGTCAATCAAGCTAAAAGATGAAAATGCATTGAGAAATTTGGTGATGCCACCAGCAGTGTCACGAAAGACATGGACCAAAATGTGTTGAAAACAAAACAATGTGTTGAGACAGAATAATTATGATACCAATGTGTGGAGTCATGGTGGCGCCACTGGTGGTAATAAGTGGAACTAGCCTCATAGGTATTAAAAGTAGATTAAATGCATTATTTTCATGATAAATTGAGATCATAGAACTTACAAATTTACACCAAATATGTGTTAGGCCAATTATCAAATTTTGTAAAATTATGGGTGACTTTGACGTATTTTTCAAGGTCATGAAGTACGTAGTAAAGGACACTTATTTTGTTGCATTGAGAAATAAGAAGGCCAACAATACCAAATGTACCACAAATGTGCATCATACATGCATATAGAAGTTTGATAATATGAGTGACCTTCATCTACTTTCTCAAGGTCATGAAAAGAATAAATTGCAGGAAGTGATTTTTTTTTTTTTTGTCATTGTCATTACATCTGAGCTTGTGTACATGCATTTTTAATATACCAGCACAGGAAATTAATATGCAGGCAACAGTCTATGACATGTGGTGGTGTTAAAGAACTAGCATTATAGGTATTAAAAGTATATTAAATTTATTATTTTGATGATAGATTGAGGTGGAACTTGTGAATTTACACCAAATATGAGTTAGGCCAGTTATCAAATTTTATAAAATTTTGGGTGCGCGTGACTTATTTTTCAAGGTCAAGAAGGACACTAACTTTGATATGTTGAGAAACAAGAATCTGCAGGTAACAACACCAAATGTACCACAGATGTGCACAATATATGTAAATAGAAGTTTGATATTGCATTATATGGGTGACCTTGATTCACTTTCACAAGGTCACAGAGGGAATGTATATCAGGAAAAGTTGTTTTTTTTTACTCCTGTCAGATTTGCGTATATACCGGGAAATGGTTTTATTGTAAATGCCCATGACATAGTAAATTGAGATGCTACTGTTAAACTTGCACCAAATATGCATCAGGCCAATGGTCAACTTTTGTAATCTGTTGTGTGACATTGGCATATTTTTAAGTTATTTATTAGCACTAAATTCAACATGTTGATAAAGAATAAAGAGAAGGATCATACCAAATATACCATATTTGAGTGTTCATGTGGACATTTGATGTTGCATTGTATGGATGACCTTGACTAATTGCTCAGGGTCATGGATGGAATGCATTTCAGGTAATTTAAAATGTATTTTTGGTGATGGTCATCAGATTATATGTCAGCAGAGCATTAGGTCCATGGACCTGTTCTTTTTACTTAAATTTCAGGTGAGTAGCAAATGTTTTTGTTGAAAATTGTAGGTAAGACTTAACATGATAGCATACCATGTGACGGTAAAATCCTTGCCTCGTGGGGGCAGCGTTTGCAACCTGAACCAAAGACAGCTGTTGACTCTGTCATATTCTGACTGTCATATTTTGACTCTGCGTTATTTTCACTCTTTCTTCTTGTGACTCTTTTTGATTTTGACTCTGTTTTATTTTCACTCTGTCTTATTTTCACTCTGTCTTATTTTGAATCAGTCTTATGTTGACTGTCTTATTTTGACTGTCTAATTTTGACTCTCTTATTGTCACTCTGTCATATTTTGATTTTTTTTTTTTGACTCTGTTTAATTTTCATTCTGTCTTATTTTGACTGTTTTATTTTGACTCTGTTTTATTTTGACTCAGTCTTAGTTTGACTCTGTCTTATTTTTACTCTGTCTTATATTTATCTGTCGCTGTCATGGTGTAAACTGCTCCAAGACTGGCTGCTGGTTAAATGTCCTCTCTTTGAACCAATATCAACAATAATGGAATACAACAATTTCAATTACAACTATGGCTGAGACTTACCAGGATGACATACCTGAGGTCAACAGCTTTCCGTGGCATTGATTTGGTGCTAAGTACCTAACCCGTGCCAAGGAAACTGTTAAAATAAGTGTTCAACTCCAGCTTAAGTCAACAGCAAAATAAAGAGACCTGTTGACCTGGCTTGTCAACATGTCTCTGGATGAGGAGGGAAAATGTTTTGACACTCAGATTCAAACAATTAGGTATGGGTTGTGAGCCAAGATGATAATCATTGAAAAAAAAGATAACTTCATCTTACAGTATCATGTGATCACTTTTGGCACCCCTACCCACTTAAACTGGCCAAAACTGGCTTGTGGTCTAATGTTGTCTGCTTCGGTGTTTTCAACTAATTTCAACAATAATAAATGATAATTATTTGACAAAGAATTGAAGATGAGACCTATCAAGATCACATGCCCCAGGTCAACAGCTTTCCAAATGCTCTTAGTGCCCAATCCATGCCAAGGAAAGCTGCTGACTTAGTCCTAATTTAAGGGGGAAAGGTTTAAACCTCCCCTTCCACTCTTAAGACTCAGAGGCTAGAATGGTCTAAATTTTCACCGTTAATTACTCCAAAGTTGCCTCCAAAGCAGACCCAAGCTGCGTATATTTGTGTACTCCGCTGGGGTCTGCCCTTCTTTGACAAGGTCACTGTTTTAGCGTTGGAAAAGTGACTCAGTTTCTAATTGGCTGAGTATGGTTACTATGGTAACATGCTTCAGTACATCAGGGACCTGAGGCTGTTTGTGGTCGAGGTGACAATTATGAACTTCGTGATTGGTGTCTCAGTCAAGGGGTAGGGTTACAGTATAGTTCTGTTTCCCTTACTAGAAATAAAGTCCTGTCAAAGAAGGGCAGACCAAGTTTAGTAACATGGAACTTGGTCAGCTTTGCAGGCAAACTCCAAAGTAATGTTATGATAATTCAAAATATACACTGTAGGTTGTGGCTCAGATTCTGAAAAACTCCTGTGCGCCTTATGTGAACCTGGGCAGAAGTACAGTATGTTGATTTTAAACAATAGGGAAATCTGGTAAGTGCGTGTAGATTCTTCTTTCATATTTGAAATTTTAATATCCAAAAATGTCTGCAATCATCAAAAACCTAGTGACAAGTTGCTGCAGGTGTGCAATACAAGGCCTAGCTGGCACATTGGCAGCCTCTACCAGACTGGCTTTTTCAGACTGTCATCACCAAATCCTGGTGTAAGCACAAAATCTGTCATCTAGCTAAAACCCTTATCATGCTTATATTGCTGAGGACTTCATGTATGTCAGTGGTCTGATGAATAGATCTTCCCTGTTGTAATATTCTACGTTTTTTCTGACACAGACTTACCAGCTGGTAGGCGTATATGAGCAGTCTCCGTCACAAGCTTGGGTTTGCTTCATTTTAAAATGGAATGTTTTTGTCTTTCCAAACCAAGCTCCCATACCGAGGAAAGCTGTTGACCTGGGCCATGTTATCTTGATGCTTGTCAGTTACAATTCTCACTCAAATTGTCTTTCATTAGTGTGAAATTAGTCCAAAATGTTGAAGCACATGACATTTGAGCAGCAATCAGTTGGGGCTGTTTACATGTGGTGGTATCTGCTGTAAAGACCGCCTCCTACCAAAGACCACAGAGCTTTTAAAAACCACCTGTTCCAGATGCTTGTTTTTCTTTCTTTCTTTATTTGTTTACTTTTTTTTGTAAATTTAATATGTCATCGAAGGTGACCTGTCATATGTGACCACTTTTGACTGGTAGTGGCAAGGGTCATAAATAGCAGATCCCCCCCCCCCCCTATACTACATGTACTAACACAGGAATGGGTTAATTGAGCATTATAATGGTACAGACTACTTTTTCTGTGGGCTCCTATGTCTTATATGCCACTGTATATTTGACAGATTTCAGCAACATACTACACCCCGCTCTGGTTGCCACCATCAAAAAGTTACAGTCTGGCTACATCAATGGAACCAGGTCAGTCAAGTTGAGCTTAGGGCTGAAAAGTACTGTAAGTTCACTTACTTTTGCCATGTTTTTAGTTTAAATTTGCTTATTTCTCCAATGGCACAAAACTGGAAATAAAACTACTGTAACATTGAAAGTGTTCGATGAATCTACTCCCATCAATTGTCGATGTATTTATGGTAAACTTTTCTTTGCCAAATTTAAACAGCTGAGTCTCTTCCAAATGTACTATGGACAATTAAAGATTGGGTGACTTTATTTTATCTAAAGTTTGCTGAAATGATAAAATGATTCCTACAATTGTGGATGGCCACAAATAGATATGCCTCCCTGTTGAAGAAGGGAGACATTTTGTTTTAGTGCCTGTTTCTTCTGTTTCATGTTTTGGTTCTTCAACACTTTTCAAATTGTTTTTTTGTGCAATAAGTCTTGAAGAACTGAATGAAACTTCTTGAAACTTGGTAGGAATATGCATCTTAGCGAGACCTAGATTGGATTGTATCTGGGTTACCTTGGCCCCATTATCAAGGACACTGGTTCACCTAATATGTGAAATTGGTTTTGTGTCATAACAACTGAAAAGCGTACGAAAAGTTGGTGAAACTTGGTAGGATTGTGAGATCCAGGTAAGGAATGTAGCTTGGTAATTCTCATGTTCACAGGGTTGTGTGAAACTAGTTTATGTGCAATAAGTCTTGAAGAACGCAATGAAATTTCATAAAACTTCGCAGGATTATGTATCTGGGAGAGATCGACATTGTAAGCTGCGATTGTTTCTGGGTCACCTTTGATCTAGTTCTCAAGATGACAGGATTGCTCATGTGGGTCCAACTTACAATGTACCTTTACCAAATTTTCATGGTCTGGCGATCACTTCGTAAATAAATATAAATGTAAATCTATTTTCTGTTTGATAAATCATCAAATTCTGTGAAACTTTATGAAGCTAAGGAAGTGTATGTATGTAGATGAGATCCTGGTTGTAATTGTATTTTGGTAACCTTGACACATTTGCCAAGGTCATAGAGTCTCAAGGTCATGTGATCACTTACGTGTACATGTATTTGAATTTTGTTTCCATGTAATAAGTTGTGAAACAACAAAACTTGATCAAACTTGGTCAAATTACACCAGGTCCTGCTCAGTTAGACCTTCAAAGTGACTCCTGTTGATGACAGTTGGGAGAGCAGACTGGTCAAAACTGAAGTGGACCACAACAGAATGGAGACAGCTCCTCATTAGCAGTCAGATTAGTGGGCTAATGACATGAGAAGATGTTGGTCGTCTAAGTCTTGAAAGATACATTTTAAAAACTCTTTGACATAAACTGTCTTGATGGCTGTTGATAAGCTGAATTCAAGTGATGACTATTTACAACATATCAGTCTTTCTGCTGCTCGCCATACATATTTTATTGTATAAATCATACATGTTTCACTGGGTGTGTTTGTGCTGCCAAATCAGTAACTTCTAGTCTTTACTTCCTTTTGCTGATTAGTATTTCAACACTGTTTCATACTTCTCAATTACAATGTAAGTGGAAGCCATTTATTTAGTGTTCTTTTGAACCAATATGGACTATAAATAACACTTCTGTTGACAGGAGAATGCTGCATTGTGGGTATAAAATTTGTCAGCTGATTTTGTTTTTGTTTTTGTTTTCATTTTTTACTTCTTTTTAACTCATTCCATACTATGGTCACATGCCTTGGTCAGTGCCAGAACCACTGACTTAAGCATGTTGGTACTGTACTTGAGCGAAAGCTCTTTTCATGAAGAATTTAAATATGCGATTGTTGTCGTAAATCTGGGTAAATATACAGAAAAATCAGGGACTGGTATGGAATGAGTTAAAGGCAAACTGTCCATCAACATGTTCAGGAAGTTTTCCTGTCTAGATCATGAGGCGTGTCTGTGCAGAGAGCCCTTCATAGCATAATACAGTCGCTCTGCATATAAACGCCAACAGACTCCGCATGGTCAAATATTTCTCAAACTCTGACTGATATATTTCTCTGTGACAGGGTACAGCTTGGCAACCTGAGTGAGTTCCTAAACACGTCGTGCGTGACAAACCTGACATTTTTGACGGAAGCTGAGGGTGCTCCAGATGGTAAGGGTGTCCACTGTTAACACAGTCATTGTGGGAACAGTTCAATTACTATATCTGAGATTTGTAGCTCTGCTGACCAAAGTATGCAGAGCTCATTTGATCGCTGGTGTGTCTGTCTGTCCATGTGTCTGTTACCCTCTGCTTGTGGACACAATACAGTCCACAGTTTTTCAAGTTGCTCCCATACAGCTTTCAGAACTTGTATATACAGTGTAGAAATCTAGGCCCTATCGATATTGGTGGCTCCACCTACATAAATTATATAGTATACAGGGCAAAATGTGAAAATCTTTTGACCATTGTGGCATCCGTAATTTTCAGAGGATCTTCATGAAGTGTAGACAGATTGTGGAAGAGGTTAAAATCTCATTTGCATATGATACTTGTGCTGCCACCTATGCTTTGATGGGTATTAATTATGAGAAACAATGTGTTGAAAGATATAGAATTCAATATCTCAAAAAGTAATTAAGTTAGACTTGCCAAATTTATGTTATACGTAGATCATGACCAATACTAATATGTTATATAATATAAGTGACCTTAACGTACATGTATTTTACTAGCTTCCCAGGACTGTAAAGTTGAAAGTGGTGATTTGGCAATGGAAGGGTGTAGCTTGGACACTGATGGAAAGGAATTAAATTTGAGCCTCTGAAACCAAATGTGACCTGTGTACATTGTACAAAAAACTTGACTGGGTGACCTTCTTTTTGGGTCACCATGACCCAGTTGTTGTCAACTTTGGTGCTTGGCCAAGTTTATCCTTTTTCTTCAATAACTCAAAAACAACCCAATTCACATGAACAGACCATATTTGGAAAGTTGGATGCCATGCACACCTTTTTTGCTTAACAGTTTTTTAATCGGAGTTGAAGGTCAAGGTCAAATGGCCAGTCAGAGCATAAGGGTCAAAATATCCAAATCTTTTGAATGTTGTACCATCTGTAAATTTTGCCTTATCATTATGAAATTTGGTGAGATTATGTAGGAGGTCGAAATCTTGATTGATAGGGCTGCTAGATGTGCCAACTCTATTTTGACAGACATTACGAGCCAAAATACATTGAAAGAGATAAAATTCTGAATCTCAAAAACTAATTAACTAAATAAGCCAAAATGTTACCAGGATATTGACCATGGCCTGCACAAATCTATTGTTCAATATAGATTACCCTGACGTTTATATCGCAGATCACTGGCTCTGTAAAGTTAAAAGAGGTAATTTGACAGCAATGTCCATAGAAGAGGTAACTTGCCAATGATGTTCACAGTTAACGCCATAAATATCCAGAACTTAAAGAAGGGTATGAAAATCTTAGTCAAGTTCAATATTGGTGTCAACACCTATACTATTATATAATATATGGATAGAAATGTGAAAAATGCGAACAGCCTGTATAGCTGATGGAAATTTTCAAAAGTAGAGAGTCTGACACTGAGAAATTTGAATCTAGGACTTTGCGTCGAAATCAACATTGTCGGAGGCCAACTTTGCCGAAGGTTAAATCTGGTTGAAAAGTAATCTCGTCACTACACAACTTCGTCGATAGTCATCTTCATCGCAATGTAACATCGGCGAAATCAACTCAGTCGAAAATCAGAATGATTAAAGTGCTGTTTGGTCGTAAAGTAACTTCATTGTGAGGCCATTTCGCTCTAAAATTGGTAGTGAAACGGGTGCCAGGTGAATGGGTCCGGTGAATGTTGATGGTGGCCGTATAATGATCATGTGACTGAACACAACCTGCCAACTTTTTACACTCTCGTTCGGTTAAAAAAAATATCTAAACTGCCACCAATTTCAGCCATGCTGACTGGTCGACGGTAGAGAGAAGACTGACCCCCCCCCCCCCAAAAAAAAAAAAAGAAAAAAAAGAAGACATGGAAAACAGATAATGTATGCAGGCAAACTTTATTCACAGTTTGATATCAACCCATTAAAATTGTAGCCCCCATGGTCGCACACACGACCAATTGTCTTTTCGGTCAAACCGAATGAACTTTCGTCGAAGTTGATCGCGACAAGATGAACTTTCGCCGAAGTTGATAGCGACCAGTTTGACCAGACGGCCAAATTGATTTCGACATATTGTCATCATGGCCATTCAGACAGTCGACAGTTTTAACCTCCGACGAATTGAATATATGGCGAAGTTGATTTCAACGAATTGTCCGAAGCACAGTTATACGAAGCACACATGGAGTTATGCAAAAGGTGTAAATGGGCAGGAGGCCAAGTTATGTGGATTGCGGAGCAACCGTGTATCTGTCTTGCTCGTGGAACAACCGCGTATCAGTCTGTGGTCTGCTGTCAGTTGGTACCAGTTACCGCCACTTATTGTTTGTTTATGGAAATGAAAGTCGTCACATGGCCTGCATAGCAGGCATTGCATCCAGTGCCACTGCTTGTCAAGCTTTCACCAACATTGCTCATCTTGTTCCCTTGTTCAGGGACAGCTCCGATCTACAATGTCCCTACAATAATACCTGAAATAACAGTGGAGGGCGATGTCCTGGGATTGGCTGCGAGGGCTGGAGAGTCGGCGGTATTAGGTACACTTTACCAGGGGCCACTGACAACAGCCTGCCTCCTGCCTCTGGCATTCTATGCCAGTGGTAGCTTCAAGGGCCCTTTGATCAGATCAAAGTGGCCAAAAGTCTCATTTTATGTTGGAAGTGGAAGCACACAGCATAATTTCTTGGGTAAATGAAATGGGAATCAGTATCTCTGCTTGGTGTATTCTGAATGTGTGTCATTGAGAATGCACATGGGGGAGTCCCTGGCCATATTGGCCATTTGGCCATCTGCCTAATGTCCTCATACATGCCACTCTGAAATTTTCTAAACTCATAAAGTGTTCTGTTGATGATGTGCCAGTATTATATCTAAGTTAAAGATTCTTTACTTGACATACCGTATTATCCCTTTGTAGCGCCCCTGGCCGCTTAAGCACACCCTTACTCTTCTGGCTTAGAAAATATTCATATTTTTTTGACTGAGTAGTTACCCGCTGAAGATATATCAATATAATTTCAAAGGTGAGGAGTAGGTGTCATCATGGGGTTTGTGTTACAATTCTGGTGCAGGATGTCCATTGTTGCAGTACTTGTTAGGATTCCCCTTGGTTTGTACAGGTGGTCTAGCTGCAACTGCTTATTTTATAGTCAGTGGTACTAAATATAATGCCCCAGTTTGTTTGTACTTCAGTTATACACTGGCAGGTGGTTTAACTAAGATAAGCTATCCAGCTAGAGAGTGTACATACTGGTTCAGGGGTAAGTCAAATTGTTCTTATCTGAACTTGTACTACACAAATTTAGCAATTTTGTTCAATTTGACAGGTATTCTTCTTTGACAAAGAAGCTCTGCATTTATAAGCAAAACTTCAAATATTTAGCTAATTTATCATTTGCCACGTTCATATTTATTCATAATTATGTGGGTTGCCTTTGCTGAATATTTAGCTTAGACAAGGAGCCACTACTCAGAGAGACATGTACAGGTATAGCCTCCAAAACACGTTCTGAGTAGTTACCCGCTGAAGACCCTTTAATTTATTTGGGCTAATACAGCTTATGTCAAAATTCTACAGAAGGATGTGCACAATATGGACAATAGTACTCCCATATGTATATAGGTTAGACAGTGACAGGTCAGTTTGTGCAGAGTAAAGAGTTTGGACTGCAGAGTAGGGTATTATGACTACTAGGAAGTGGTTCTGGACAAAAAGACACAAATACAATTCCTATCTTGGACAATTTTAGTAAGATTTTTCTGTTTTCTACTGTGTTATTTCCCAGAAAAAGATCTGTTATTGAGACAAATTCACCTTAAATTACCTGAGGGCCCTGTGCGCTAAATAGGGATACTACGGTACATGTATTTGGTGGCCATCACTTTTTGTCACATTTAAGTTTGTGTGCAAAATGTGCACTTTCTTCCCTTCCTATGTGTGCAACAGTCATTTTTTCCCTTGTCATAACATTATGGCACTGTGTATGCAAATATTTCATGAACTTGGTTTGCCCAAGTCTGAACAAAACAATATTATGGAAGTTGTGTCACTTGAAAGTGTTTGTAATTGTATGTCAAGCATAGTTTCAAGAATGACTTGTGAATTAAATTTGGTTGAGTAAAACTGTCAACACATTTTATTACTCCAGTGGAAAAGTGTACACTAGGTCTTTGCCCCCCTCCTGGCCTGTGTGTTTGTACACTCACCCGTGATAAATGTACGTAAGATAGATGGCCTGTCACTGATGTGTTCCTTGTCAGTTGAGGCAGTATGAGGACAGTGCTGGCCGGCAGATGGGTTTGATTGGACCTGGCAACCATCAAAAGCCAATTGTGGTGCTTCACCCTCTGCGTCTCAAAACTCTTGGTCCTAAATCACAACAGGGCCAGAATTTTGCAAAATTTTGTGAGAATCTATTTCGGTTTTTGTCAATTAGTTTTCTTTTTAAAGAAAGACAAGTTTATGAGAATCTTTACGAGAATGGATTCTCAGATTCTCACGGAAATTCTGGCCTTAGTCATGCCTGGTCTTCTGAATCACTATGATGACGTCAGATTCAAACACCTTGTACAAAGACCTGTCATTCAGGTACCAGTAATGTCTGTCATTCCAGAGAAAATCAGAATAGTCCAAGTCAACAGCTTTCCTTGGTTTTCTTTGGGTGCATTGTTTACCAAGTGTACTGAGGAGAGCTGTTGGCCCAGTATATAACATAGCACTGACGGGGTCAATTGAGGTCATGCATAGGGTCAATCCAATTAAGTCTGCTCAGATGTTAAAAGGTCTCCTGACTTTCCATAATACTTTAGAAAAAAAAATTATACTGTATCCCATGGTAAATTGCTTTAATTTCTCTGTACTCTTATTTTCACTTGTTTCGGTGATGGCATGGAACCGTGAAAATAAAAACACAGTGAATCGAATTTAAAGATTGTTTGAATAGGAATAATATTCAAAACAGTGAAATTAAAACTACAATGAAATGTCAAAAATAAAAAAATAAAAATTAAAAAAAACTGTAAAATTTTTACATGCAAAAATAAAGCAATTTACAGTAACCTTTGGTTTTAGGCTGGTGCTTCCAATTGCAAATTAACACAAATTTTTAAAAATTTTCAGTATTTTGACAAACTTGTGAAATTTTCAAAAGTTTGTTTTACACCATCCTTATCTTTCAGCTTCAATGAGAAATGGCAAGAGGCCTCTGTGAAGAAATCTGTATCAAAGGGCAATTGTTGGTGGCCTGTGGGTTTGGTGCATATACTTTGAAGGCGTGAACATTTGTAGTTAAAATCTGAGAGAATATGCCAACAACAACAGCAAGGCATGTTTGGAGAGAATAGCAGTGTCACGATCAGTTTTGGCTGCATGAAGATACTAATTAATGTTTCAGTGTCACTTCACATCATGGTGCTGTGTGCACGGATATTTGTGTGACCTGATTAGTGCATATCATCTTTGACCCCAGCACAATCTATTTTCGACTACATCTAACAATCAAGTGACTCAACGTATTAATGTTTTTTTTTTGGTTTGAAATATCCAGTTTCATGTTTGTATCATTTGTAAATACTTGATCATAACAGCCGGAGTTACCAGTAAAACTATCTTCATGCAAACAGCGGTAGGCTAGTAATTACTGTGTGTGAAGTGATTATAATTACAGTTTAGTATTATGTTTGTACAATCACTAAAAATATTTACAAACATGACAAGGAATGGTTGCCCTGACACATGGTTACCCCCCGTGGAGTTTGCTGAATGTTAACAGGCATGAGAAAAGAGTCAGAGCATTTAACAAATACATGTAATATTTTTTAAACGCCATTCTTGTTACAAATTTAAAGTCTCTCTCTCTCTCTCTCTCTCTCTCGTTTCTCTCTCTCTCTCTCTCTCTCTCTCTCTCTCTCTCTCTCTCTCTCTCTCTCTCTCTCTCTCTCTCTCGTCTCTCTCTCTCTCTCTCTCTCTCTCTCTCTCTCTCTCTCTCTCTCTCTCTCTCTCTCTCTCTCTCTCTCTCTCTCTCTCTCTCTCTCTCTCTCTCTCTCTCTCTCTCGGGGTATTTTAACCCAATATTTGCCTTGAATTATAGAGAAGCAGTTGAGAAAGATTTCGGTGGTTCTTTGACTGTAACTCTTGAGTGCTATGTCTTGTTGATGCCAAATGTTGATTGAGGACCTAGTTGTGACAACGCTGTGGCTCACGTAGATAGCAGACACATGGTACATGTGCTGAATGGCATCATTAACAATGGCATACTACTCCTGACAGAATTATTACATTGGTGCTGTTGTTTATAGTAAGGGTCATTTTAGTGATATTGATTGTTTTGAAATGTTGGACTTTTTTCATAACAACCAATGAATATTTAGAGTACATTAGTCTGAATAGTATATGAAGCCAACAGATGGAGCCAACGGCACATGGGAACTTAATGCATGACAAACCACATCCTGTTAGCAACAACTGACCAATCAGAGGAGCCAGGTTTGTTTATCTGCAGGTGGCCTTACCTGTAACTGCTTGGTTCCTCAGCTGAAGTGTACTGTGGCTCCATTTGTTGGGAATGCAAAATATATGTCAAATTCTGTATCATATTTAGCTCAGCTGACTTGTCAGTCAGAGCTTATCTGGTGCTCCTTCTTCCATCGTTAGCGTCATCTTCGGCATTGGCATTCATTTGTCAACACTTCACATTTTCAAATTCTCCAAAATTGTTGGCCAGATTCTCTTCAAACTTGATGGAGATATACCTTGTGTATGTCTCTACCAAGTTTCTTCAAATTGTTATGGTGCAGGGATTTGGGGATTTCTTACAAATTTTTGAGTTTATTTTTTGCAAAATATAAAAAAATCTTCCAAAACTGCCAAGTCAATTGCTTAGAAACTGCATGGGTACACTTCTGAGGATCCCTCAAACCTTAGTTGTTCCCCAGGTAATGCTGTATTTTTTTCTTTTTTTTTGGCGGGGGGGGGGGGGGGGGCATTTTGCAAATTTTGTGTGTTGAAGCTATTTTAGACTCCTGCTTGAAAACTGTTTCTTAGGTTGTTCTGAAACTCAGTGAAGATGAAGCTGTGGAAGGGTCAAACAAATTTGATCACCAGTGGCCGTAGTCACAAAGAATTATACCCGATCCTACCACATCTCTGATTTTTCGAAAAAATTTAGATTTGGGTGTTTCAGTTAATGTGTACATTCCCATTGATTACAATGCAAGTCAATGGAGATTGCAATGGTAACTCACATTTTTTACTTCTCCAAAAATATCAACCAGATTCTCTTCCAACATGGGTGGATCTTTACCAATTTTGTTCAAATGGTTATGCGCCAAGGATTTATTCAATTTTTATGAATTTTTTTTGTTAATGTTTTGGTAAAATCTTAAAAAAAAATTCTCAGAAACCACTAAGCCAATTGCTTTAATATTGTATAGAGACAATTCTGGGGACCTCTATACCTTAATTTGTTCATAAGGTGATGCTGCAATTTTTTAAATAAATCTTTGTGTGTTAAAGCTATTTTTGACTTCTCCAAAACCCTAGATATTGTTCTGAATCTCAGTGGAAACGTAGCTTGGGGAAGGGTTGAACTAAAGTGTTTACTATGTGATGATATTCTGCATCTCTGATTTATAAAAAAAAAAATCAGCTCCGCTTACCATTGGTTTAAGAGCTTATGTGTTCGTACATAATAAAAAAACATAAAATTATACAAGTCAGTGGGATGTACTGTTTCAAGAGGAGATGGTAGCTCGTTGCCTGTCATTTATGCAATTGTAAAGATTCACAAAAATCCTGTGAGGTTCAGGTGACACTGTATCATTGCAGCAAATAAATGTGCACCAAAGGAGATGACTAAAAGATTGACCAAAATACTGGAATTAGTTACATCACATACCAACTATTGGGGAAAAAAAGATATAAGGGACACATTACAACACTGTAGGTCACTTAAGCCGGTTTCCACACACTTGTCTGTGCTTTCCAGAACCCCCATAAAAATTTGGAGGGTACAGTGCCAATCCATGGTGTTGCAGTGACTGCCCTCAAGGCTCTGAAGTTTTAACGGGTTTTTGCTTTGAGAAATCTGAGTGCAAAAGATGAACCACAACCTGCACAAAACAGATCTGCCGCAGATCTGTCAGTCCATCCACAAACATTTGTTTGTGAACGCAATAGCATCTGCGTAGAAATTTTGTGGATACATTATATGCATAAAAATCTAGGTTCTTTTTGTAATTGGTGGCACCACCTAGTGAATTGCTTGGCACAGGGGAGAAAAAACGGGGAAAAAAATGAAAATTGCCCTGGTGTGTTTGATTTTCAGTGGATCCTTTTGAAATTTGGGGGAAATATTCTTGGAGGTGTATTACGTGTATGTCCTCTGACAGGCATTTACCGCAACTGCAGAAAAGCGGCTGCCGGTTTTACGGAAATGGGCTATACATGCAGTATTTAACCATTGAGCAGAAAATCAGCAAAAGTAAAACAAAGAAACAAAAAAAGTGGACAACTTTTAAAAACATACATGTGATAGATATCTTTATTGTAGTTGATCTGATTGTGACATACTGCATTGTTGCTGCAAGTAGCCTGCATTAGGGGTAGACTAAATTACAATATTGCTACAAATTTTTAAAACAAAAGACTGCACAATTTCAAGATTTTGAAACATTTTGCCCCACAAAACTACCACTTGCGGTAAATTGTGGAATTTGGCAAAGAGTGCGGACTGAATGCATATTTTTTAAATGCGGTGAATTCTTTTCCCTGTATGTCTAATCTGAACAATGCTAGTGGCACTATCTATAGGTAAATGGAAAATATGACTTATTGTTTAATAAAATTTATAATGCCCCTCTCCTACCAGAGGAGGTGGGGATAGTAATTGCTTTTTCCGTCCGTGTGTTCGTGTGTCCTTGCATCCATCCGCTATTCATGTCTGGGCTATAATTTGCTTGTCCTTCAACTTAGATTAATGACACTTTGCACACACGTACATCTGGACATAAGGGTGTGTCATGTACCAAGAGTGGGTCACTAGGTCAAGTATTTGGGTCGCAGTGACATATCCGTGTGAAATCACGAACAGACTGTAATTCCTTTACTATTTACCTTAGTTTCAGGAAACCATTACAGGAACATCTTCCAGGCAATATTCTTTTTTTATGTGAAGTCATGGTGGTACCACTGCTGGTATTAATTAGAACTATAGTTAAAATACGGCAAGGGTATGGTCCTAATTATTAATTAGAACTACCGTCATAGGTATGAAAAAACATTTAATCTATTTTGTAATAATAAATTGAGATGGAACTACAAAATTGGCTCCATTTATGTGTTTGGTCATTAGTCAAATTTTGCAAAATTATGAGTGACCTTGACTTATTTTTGAAGGTCATAAAGCGCTGTACAAAATGATACTAAATTCAACATGTTGAGAAAGAAGAAGTAGATAGATTGACTTGCCAAGTCTCATGCGAAAATTTTATATTCAGTCTATCTGCTACCACATAACCTCCCGTCAACCTTTAATAAAATTGACTTAGGGACACTGCTAAGCTTCTTTGATGTTGGCTATCATTCAGATACATAAGATACATCCCCTACTAATCTTGTAATGAATAGTGTTTTATCATTTGAAGGCTAAATCAGGCATACAAGGGAGAGTATGACCTGTGTCTCTGGTAACCTAAGACTGAGTACCCCTTGTGACATCTTCATATTTATGACACGTCACACCAACCTGTCAATTTGGACAGTTGACTGGTAGCTCAGTTTGCGTCGTAACGTACGACCGTGTATGATGTTCAGTTAATGTTGTTAGCAACATTACCCCTGTGCATATAAGCAGCGGTTCACGGTGTCCACAAACACCACTGATGAGAATTGCTTGATTCGAAACCAGTGTGGCATTTTCTCTTAAGTTTTTTGTCCATTACTGGTCTTGCTTGGTGTTTTTATTTGAGAAAGAAGAAGGCTTACATTACCAAATATGCTGCAAATGTGTATCATATATGGAACTGATCTGGCATAATATGGATGACCTTGACATGCGTGCACTTTCTCAAGGTCATGGCATGCATTTCTATGAAGTGATTTCTGTTGTGATGGTCATTACATCTCAACTTGTTTTCATACATCCATATACCATTACAGGAGCATTATTTAGGCAAATGTTTATGAAATAGGGAGTCATGGTTTAGCCACTGGTGTTAATGATTGGAGCTTACACCATACATGCCATAGGTATCAAAACACATTAAATTCATTATTGTGCTAATAAATTGAGATGGAACTGCAAAATTTATATCAAATATGCATTAGGCCAATTTTCAAATTTTGTAATATGTTTGTGTGGCCTTGACCTATTTTTCCAGGTCATTAAGCACTGATATTAAAAGACACTAAATTCAATATATGGTGATAAAGAATTAGGCATATGATACCAAATATACCACAAATGTGTATCATGTGGAAATTTCATATTGCATAATATGGATAACAGTGATTAATTTCTACAGGTCATAAAGGGAATGCATTTCAGGAAATTTTTTGTTTTTTTGTTTTTTTGTAATGATCATCAGCAGAGCATTAGGCCCATAGAAATCTTGTTCAATTTTGGCAACTATCAGTTAATGCATATCATATTCCCATTTGTTACAATGAAATCAATGGTTTTGCAATGGTAATTTTTTCAAAAATGTCACATCAGATTCACATCAAACTTGGTGGGGATGTACCTGGGGTGGGTCTTTACCAATTTTGTTCAAAGGGTTATGCTCCAGTGATTAGTGGAATTTTAATGAATTTCTTTTTCTATCATTTTTTATGGCAAAATGTATTAAAAAATCTTTCTCCAAAACTGCTGAACCAGTTGTGTTGAAATTGCAGGGAACACATCTGGGGACCTCTAGACCTTCATTTATTCAACAGGTGGTGCTGTGAATATTTTTCGCTTTTTTAAGATTTTTTGGGTGTGGTCACTTTTCCTGACTTTTTTTCCCAAACTGCAAGTTTGATCCCCTGCAAACCTATTGAGAATGTACATGGACATGATCTCCACCAGCTTTGTTTACTACATGGTGGTGCTGTCATAGTCTGATTTTTAACAAATTACCAAAGATTGGGTGCAAAGGGGATGTTAGCAACAGTGATGATTGCCTTAGAAAAAGGTGACCTTAATATCATTCTGAAGTCCACAGGATTACCTCATTCTTTGCATGTAAGGGCAGCTGAGCACAGGATTGTCACAGTCCTCTTGTTTTTCGTAAGTTTATATTAATGTATTTCAAAATTAATTTTGATGCTTGAATGGGGATGTGTCCCACAGGATGACATTACAGTGGTCCCCCTCTTATAAGGACCCTCTGAAGAAAGGCCACCCTTTTATAGAGGCCACTTCTCCCTGTGTCAAGTTTTTTTTTTTTTTTCATTTTATTTGCTCCCTCTGGAGAGGCCACCCCTCTCATTAAGGCCACATTTGCTGGTACACTTGGGGTCGCCCTGAAAGAGGGTAACCACTGTTCCATGATATTTTAAGAGGCATTGATGACCAATGTGAGCAAACTTTCCATAGTGATGCAGCTTACCATGGACTCAGAATATCGTTGTGGTCACTACTGAAGTATATATTGGCATATCTGTACTTGATTCATTGTGCATTTTGTGCATTTTTTTTTTTTTTTTGTAAATTTATGTACATAGTTACCACTGGCACATTGGGGCTTGTTTGAATCAGTAACATGAAGAAGTTCTATTTGTTTGGCATTTTTTTTTTTTCATTCAACTTGGTGCACTTATGAAAGTATAATGTGCAGTGAAACCTGTCTTCAAAGACCAGCCCCTGTGCTCTTTCCCGCGGGAGGCATAAATAGGATGAAAAGTGCTGGACCAACTATTCTGAAAAGGTGGTCTTTCAAGACAGGTGGTCTCCTATTGGAGTAATGTCACTAGACAGGTTTCACTGTACTCTATATTACTAGGGAACTACATACTGTAAATTGCTTTATTTTTGCGTATATAAATTTTCACAGTTTTTGTGTTTTTGACATTTTACTGTAGTTTAAATTTCACTCTTTTGGACATAATTGCTATTCAAACTATAATAAAATACAATTTCACTCTGTTCTTATTTTCATAGTTTTGCACCATAAGTGAAATAGGCAAAAATATTAGTACAACGGAATTGAAACAGTTTACAGTAGCTTAAAAACATGGTTGATACAGCAACAGTGATCTCCCTGAAAAACCAGAAAGCAAGACCAGGTCAGCTGTCTGTTGATTACTGGGATTGCAATGTGCTGTTTGAGAGTAGTGTTGATATGTTGCAAACTTCCACCAGTTCATTTCCAGTTGTCTTATTTCAGTGAATGGTTGGCTGGACACCCTGGACAGGTTGGCCATTTCCGCCTACAGTCGCCCCCGCGTGCTGAGTGGAGGCAGTGAGAAAAAGGCGAGGCGCTCCAGTGGCAGACTGTCCAGGAAGAGTTCCGTAAGAGGAATCATCCGACGAACGTGCTCCATACAGGTGGAACCGGGAGAAATAGCAGGTCAGTAGGTCCTGTCTCTGTCATTGCCACTTGTCAGTGATGTAGTTTGTGATGTTTGCTGTCCCTATTGTGAATGAGTGCAGAACGATGCCGTGTTAAAACTGGCCAGCCTCGGAAACAGTGGAACCTGGCTGCCTTGAGACACCGCACCAATAAAAGAGCACCTGTCTTGATAGGCCGCCTTTCCAAACTGTGCTTTGCTTTGAACTTTTCATCTTATTTCCACCTCCTGCAAAAGACCACCTGTCTTGAGAGCCCACCTTCAGTGGGGTCTTTAATGCAGGTTGCGCTGTACATGTATGTGCCTTGACTGGTTCAGATGGCGCTGTAAACACAGTCACGGCAGACAGCCGGTGTTCATGAGACACGCAGTGTTGGGGTGTGTGGGGCTGGACCATTGTTAAAAGTAGTTTTGCATCCATGCTCTGCCCACTACATGCACATTAGATTAAATGGTTACCCAACGGAGTAATTCTTATGGTACAAATATGTACTTATCGTGTCCAAAGGTACTGTATATTTAGAGAATTCAAGATTCAGTGAAAATATGTTAGGTACAGACTAAATGAAGCATTTTTAAAGTTGGAAAAGCATGCATTATTTGCGTTTTGAATGTTGTGTGTATATTTCATATTTTATCTCAGCTCACATACCAGTCAGCTGAACCTACGTGGAGGTCATTAATCCATCATCTGTCTGACCACATCACTGTCACAGTCCTCTTGTGATAATCCCAGATTCATACTCCTCTTTAAAAAGGCTCTTTCATGCAAGTACCAGCTTGGCCATATTTCCATAGAACAAAAGTTCCTGATCAGCAGTTTTACTGCACAGACTTTGGGTCAGTAACACACACAGCAAGCTGAGCAAAGGTGTTGGCGGACTACCATCTTTGGGTGGGTGACACTCCAAGCGTGCTGAGCAAAGGTGTTGACTGACTACTATCTTTTGGGTGGGTGACACTCCAACTGTGCTGAGCAAAGGTGTTGACCGACTACCATGTTTTGGGTGGGTGACACTCCAACTGTGCTGAGCAAAGGTGTTGACCGACTACCATCTTTGGGTGGGTCACTCTCCAAGTGTGCTGAGCAAAGGTGTTGACTGACTACCACCTTTGGGTAGGTCACTCTCCCAAGTGTGCTGAGCAAAGGTGTTGACTGACTACTATCTTTGGGTGGGGCACTATCCAAGCGTGCTAAGCAAAGGTGTTGACTGACTACCATCTTTGGGTGGGTTACACTCCAAATGTGCTGAGCAACGGTGTTGACTGACTACCATCTTTGGGTGGGTCACTCTCCAAGTGTGCTGAGCAAAGGTGTTGACTGACTACCACCTTTGGGTAGGTCACTCTCCCAAGTGTGCTGAGCAAAGGTGTTGACTGACTACTATCTTTGGGTGGGGCACTATCCAAGCGTGCTAAGCAAAGGTGTTGACTGACTACCATCTTTGGGTGGGTGACACTCCAAGCGTGCTGAGCAAAGGTGTTGACTGACAACCATCTTTTGGGTGGGTGACACTCCAACTGTGCTGAGCAAAGGTGTTGACCGACTACCATCTTTTGGGTGGGTTACACTCCAAATGTGCTGAGCAACAGTGTTGACTGACAACCATCTTTTGGGTGGGTGACACTCCAACTGTGCTGAGCAAAGGTGTTGACTGACTACCATCTTTTGGGTGGGTTACACTCCAAATGTGCTGAGCAACGGTTGACTGACTACCATCTTTGGGTAGGTCACTCTCCCAAGTGTGCTGAGCAAAGGTGTTGACTGACTACTATCTTTGGGTGGGGCACTCTCCAAGCATGCTAAGCAAAGGTGTTGACTGACTACCATCTTAGGGTGGGTGACACTCCAAGCGTGCTGAGCAAAGGTGTTGACTGACCATCACTGAAACAGTTGGGCCAAACTAGTAATGGACAGAAACAGAGTAATGTGACCAGGGTAAATGTTCGTAATTATCATCAGTTACTATAGTACTGTAGTTTAGTATTTTATTCTGTATGTTGTCATCATCATACCCTGTGTAGAGAGTTGAGCCAAGTGGTACCTTTGTGGCTGGCACCAGTCAGGTCTATTTCACTGATTGTTGTGTTGCTTCTCAGTTTCATATGGATTCCCAGTGTTGGTAAAAAGTGATTTTGGCTTTTGCTGTACATTTATGCGTACATATGCTTATGATGTTTTGACCTCAGATATATTTATTGCAGTGTTTACACATTACTTGATGTATTTGTGCCTGTGGTGTCATCTGGGCACTCTATAGATGAGACAATAATAAATGACTATAATGTACATGTAGGTCCAGCTGTGACATGTTGTTAACATGCTGTCCAGGCTTTGTGAACTCAAACACATGCTGTGCACCTCATGAAAAAAAAGAAGCGTCATTGATTAGCAAAGCAAAGCATTCAATGTTTATAATAGTATAATACATAGTGACCTTGTTTGTTGTGGGTTAATGTACTATCCCCATGCAATAGGGCCCAGTTATGGGATGTTAGTACAACCCCATGTGATAGGGCCCAGTTCTGGGATGTTAGTACAATCCCATGTAATAGGGCCCAGTTCTGGCATGTTAGTACCACCCCATGTAATAGGGCCCAGTTTTGGGATGTTAGTACAACCCCATGTAATAGGGCCCAGTTCTGGGATGTTAGTACAACCCCATGTGATAGGGCCCATGTAGGATGTTAGTACAATCCCATTTGATTGGGCCCATCTACATGTAGGTTGTCTAAGTACAGTCCCCATGAAAGAAAGATAGCAGTTTTCACAGTGTATAGTCTTAGTTTTCGTTTCAGTAATCCCCCCTACCCACCCACCCCAAAAAAGGGCCTAATAAAATACCATTTATTGGAATAAAATAAGCAAAGAATTGAAAAATAATTTTGGATGAAAGCACACGACAAGACTCTCATGCAGATATTTTGGCTCACACTGAAATTTATCTCCTACCTTTTGAGAGAGGATTTTCCCTCTGCTTCCTGTAAGTCGGAACCACTTTCTGAGTTTTGAACCCGATGCATCATAGAATAGCTCAATATTACTGCGGGCAAATTATTCAGCATATTTTGGTCATCGATAATATTTTAACCTATATTTGAATGTGGGCCATTGTAAAGTGAGAATTTGTATTTATGGTGTTTTCATCCACATGTAATACGATTTCTAGAAATTTGTGATTTGGAATTTTTTTTTTACTCACCTGACGTGTCAGTCAGCCGAGCTTATAGGATAGATGGTGATCTGTCATTCACATTTCAAATTTTCGACTTTTTCTTCAAACCACAGCCAATTTTCTCTTCAAACTTGGTGGAGATGTACCTTGAGTGGGTCTTGACCAAGTTTTATCAAATCGTCATGGTCCAGTGATGTTTACTCAGCTACATGTACTTTATTAGTCAGCTGAGGTTATAGGATGGTCGTGCATGAGTCTGTTGACGGTGGCATTGAGGTTGGTGTCCATCCATCAACAACTCACATTTTTTACTTCTCAAAAACCATCAGCTGGACTCACTTGGAACTTGGTGGGAATATACCTTGGGTGGGTCGCTACCAAGTTTGTGCAAATGGTCACACTCCAATGATATTGAATTTTTCATGAATTTTTTGTTCAAAATCTTCAAAAATTTTCTTTTCCAAAACCGCCAAGCCAACTGCTTTGAAATTGTACTTTTGCAGACACCCCCACCCACCTCCTTTGTTACCTTGATTTGTTACACAGGTGGTGCTACCATTTTTATTTATACACATGTATGCCTTTTTAAATAAATTTTTGTGTGTTAAAGCTATTTTTTACTTCTTTTCTGATACTTTGGATCCCTGAATTTTAATGAGTTTTTCAGTTTGGGTACCTGTCAGATAATGCACGCATTCATATTGATTACCATGTAAGTCAATGGGGATTGCAATGGAAATTCATATTTGACTTTGTTTCCAAAACCTTCAACCAGAATTGTAATGATTACATTTATACGTTCACTGGATACATATTTTAAAGAGATGTTATTCTCATTATGGCTTCCTGGTATTCAACAGTGTACAAGTATAACATACAAGGGTCCACTCCATTTTTTTTTTGTCACTCCTTCCAGGTTCTGGTGTCAGGCTTTCTTCAGTGTGCACAAGTTGCCGCTCTACCTGCCCTGTCTTGTGGCTTTGCTCTTACATCGAATGTCTTGAGTGTTTTCATGCATCCTTTTACTTTTTTTTCCTGTTCAAGAGGGATTATTATAGGGTATAGCCCTGTTTCACCAGATTCATTTCAAACTTTGTGGAATGTACTTTGGGTGGGTCTTTACCAACTTTGTCCAAATGGTCACATTCCATGATTGATTTTTTAAAAAATTTTTATGCATTTTTTTGGTTCATTTTTTGGGCAAAATCTTACAAATCTTCTTCTCCAAAACCACACTCACAGCCAATTTCTTGATGATGGTCTGAAGCAAAGGTGACCTTGACATCATTCCTTAGTTCACAGGACCACTTTAGTCTGTGCATGTAAAGTCAGCTGAGCACAGGACTGTCACAGTCCTCTTGTTTTAAATATTCTGTTGAACATCAGAGGACAGGGATTGGAATTGTTGGCTGATCAGCTGATTTTCAGTGTTTTTGAGAGTTTTTTTTGTGTAAACATGCTAGCACTTTTCTTTGTTGACACTTAAATGTAACTTTCAGTGTTCACCACTCATTTCAGACTTTTCTCTAAAGAAACAGCATTCTCATCCCTAACAAAAGTGTATTTCATTTCTTTAAAAATGTACAGAAACTTTGCTACCAATATTTCAGGTCAACATTTGATTTGATGGACAATTGTATTCTACCTAGCATCCACATTTCACAAGAAATCATGCCAGTCACCCAAAAGTATGGTTGCTTACAATAATTGATTACCTAAAGCATGACCCTCTGCACCCTTCATCATGCCACAGTTGTAGCTGTCCTTGGGAAACAGTTGACAGTATCGCTCACTGTAGGGCAGCACCTCCTTGTGGGCACAAAATGTTCACTGGCATTGTTTGCAGGCATTTTCCAGTTTCTTTTCTGATAAGGTGAAACTATTCAGGAATTAGCAAGGATTGGCCATTTTCTTTTCTGTACAGATGGAAGTCACGCAGTGATGATGCTTTTAAGGATAAGTGGCAAGTTAGCATTGGCTTTAGTGATGAGGGACACTTTTCTGTTAATAACTCTCTATAAACACTCAAAAAGTCCATAAAGTAATACATTTTTTTTTGGAAATCAAACAACATAAAGATAAATTCTGTATCACTGTGGTGGTGTTTACTAGCTACAATGTTTACACAGCAATTATCAAAGTGTATAGAAGTGACTGTCATTCTTTGATACAAATTTGGCTTCAACCCCTACATTTTAATAGATTTTAATATAAAATCAGTGGTAAACCATATGATACCCTATAAAATGTAAAAAGAGTGCCTCAAATATTGAACTTGTTGTTGTTTGTCATATAGAGCTGTTTGAAGTTGAAAAGATGACACATCATAGGAAAGCTGCCTTTGATCAACTCTGGTGACAAGAGGGAACAAAAATTGGAAAGTCTGAGACACGCTTTTTTGATTCAATACATAAACTTCAGTTGCTGCAGATTTGAGGCCAGTATGTTCAGCCTTTAATAAGTTGAAGCAATATTTGTGCTAAATTATGATGATCATTGATCACTTGTGTAATTGTCAAACAAACATTGCAACCAACTGACAAAGTGAAATTGAAGTGAATAGCATCGTCAATTTGTTAGCTTTCTAAAAATGTATAGTGTACCATACTTGATATTTGAGTCCAAAGTTATATTCAGTAAATTGTGAAAGTCACTGCTAACTTGTTGTTTATTCTTAAACAAAGATGACCTTGATATCATTCTGAAGTTCACAGGACCACTTAAGCATGTGAATGTAAAGCCAGCTGAGCACAGGACTGTCACAGTCCTCTAGTTTGTACAGACACTGTTGTCTTGTGTGCTTTTTAGTTTGATGCAATTTTTTGGCCGGATGTAGTCTGTAGTTTCATGATTGTCATTAATTTCCCTGCAGCGCAATGCAGACAAGGCTTCCATGTACATTGGCCAAGTCCTGCTTCACAGTGTCTAATCTGGCTTTACTTTGGGTTAACACAATTTACAAAACTAGGGCCTTTACATAGTTTGAAATGGCATTGAAGTGATTCTGTTTTGCTGTTAGTGAAATAAATTTTGAATTTATGTGGAAGGTTGTTGAGTTTTTGCTTTGGCTTTTTGAGTAGCCTTTGCAAATTGATTTTGCCGCTGCTGAAGTGGATAGTTTTTAAGCTCTGCTGACCAAAGGTCACCGTACTTCTGTAATCATTCTTGTCTGTCTGTCTGTCCATCTGTCCTTCCATCCGTAAACTTTTTGCTTGTGAGCACAATACAGGCTAAAATTTTTAAGATAGCACATTATACCTTTCAGGATTTATGAAGTGTATGAAAGTCTAGGTTGAGTTTTGATATTGGCGAGGCTTCCTGTAGTACTATGTAATAGATGGGTCAAAATGCAAAAATCTTGTGACAGTTCCAGCATCTTTAATGTTTGATTAATCATCATGAATTTAGTATAGTAGGTCAAAGTCTAAGATGCTTATATAGTGGTGCCACCTATAGTTTGACCAAAATTATGAGCCAAATTTGTTTTAAGATGTGAAACCCCCTATCTTGACAAGAAATTGGATTAGTCTTACCAAATTATGTGATATATAGACCATATCCAATGCTAGCATGTTATATAATATCAGTGACCTTGGCCTATATTTGTTAGGTCACCAGGCCAGTAAAGTTGAAACAGGTGGTTTTGTAATGGCATGGTGTAGATTGGAGATCAATGGCAAAAAGAATTGAGCCTCCAGATCAAAATTGCACTTGATAACACTGTGCATAAAACTGTATTTGCATGGTGACCTACCTTTTGGGTCACCATGACCCAATGGTTATAGACTTGGGTGCATGTCCAAGCTTATTGATTTTCTTCAGTAATTCAAAAAGTTATTACCTGGTCGGAACAAATAGGCCATGCATGGAAAGCTGGATGTAGGGCACACATTTTGAACACAAACAATTTTTCTATCAAAGTTGAAGGTCATAGTCAAATGGCCAGTTGGAATATAGGGGTCATCTTGTGAATGCTGTGAACCCCACAGTTTTTTCTCAAGTGTATGAGAATCTATATCAATGTCAATATTGGTGGCACCACCTATAGTATTATGTAATATACAGGTCAAAATGTGAAAATCTTGTGACCAGTCCAGCATCCTTAATTATGCTCCTCTCCTACTGGAGGAATGGAATAAAGTAATTGCTTTTTCCATCTGTGCATGCGTCCGCTATTCGTGTCCAGGCTATAATTTGTTTGTCCTTGAACTTAGATTAATTAAGCTTTACACACAGGTACATCAGGATATAAGGGTATGTCATGTACCAAAAGTAGGTCAGTAGGTCAAGTATCTGGGTTACAATGCCATATCTTTAAAAAATTCTGTCCGAGCTGCAATTACTATTTAGCTTAGTTTCATGAAACTTCACACCTGTATATATCTGAACCCAAAGGTGTGTCATGAAGTAAAACTAGCTAGGTCACTAGGTCAGATATCTGGGTCACTGGTAAAGACTGGTATAATATAGTTTCATGAAACTTCATACACACATATGTCTTAACCCAAAGGTGTGTCATGGAACAAAAGCAGGTCACTAGGTCAAGTATCTGGGCCATGGTAAGGCCTTAAAACGTATGTACAACTGCAATACAGTCATTTGTGTCCGGGCTATAATCCGCTTGTCCTTCAACTCAGATTAAATGAAACTTTACACACAGGTGCATCTGGACATAAGGGTATGCTGTGCTAATATGGTTACTGAGTCAAATATCTGGGTCACAGTGGTATATATCCTGAATAAATCATGTCTGCTTTTCTTGTACAGACTGTAATTTTCACTTGTCCTTCATTTTAAATTAATGAAACTTTACACACATATACATCTGGACATAAAGGTGTGTTATGTAACAAAAGTAGGTCACTAGGTCAAGTATCTGGGTCACAGTGACAGTCACATATCTTTATAAAATCTTGCCCAGGCTATAATTCCTTTACTATTTAACTTAGTTTGATGAAACTTCATGCACCCATATACCTTGACGTGTGGTGTGCCCTGAAACAAAAGTAGGTCACTAAGTAAGGTATTTGGGTCACGGTGATAGCCTATTTTTATTGACTACAGTTATTCCAAAGTGAGACATGTGATTAGCAATGTTATAAATGAGCTGAGGAGGGCATGGATCCAGCAATCTGTGATTGCATTTTATTTTTGTATGAATCTTCATGAAATTTAGTGGAATTGCAGAAGATGTCAAAATGTCAGTTGCTTTTAATACTAGTGGTGCCACATATAATTTGATGGAAAATATGAGCTAGAATGTTGTGAAAGATACAAAATTCCATATCTTGTAAAATAATTGAATTTGACACGCTAAATTCATAGGATATATAGATCATGTCCCATGCTGATAAGTTGAGTGATGCTCCCTATTTTTGTCAGGTCTCTAGAGCTGTTAAGTTGGAGGTGATTTTGTAATGATAGGGTGTAGTTTGGAGATCAATGGCAAAGAGAAGTGAGCCTCAAAATCAAAATTGTACATTATAATTATATGAAACTCAATATGGTGACCTACTTTTTGGGTCACCATGGCCCAATGATTGTGACCTTGGCCTATTTTTCAAGGTCATAAAGCACTTAAGAAAAGGACATTTAATGCAATATCTTGATGAAGAATAAGGCAAATGATGCCAAATGTATCACAAATGTCTATCATGTGGAAGTTTGATATTGCACAATATTGCTAACCTTGATTAATCTTTCAAGGTTGTGGATTGAATACGTTTCAGAAACTGATTTTTTTGCTGATGGTCAGCAGAGCATTATTCCCATGGGCCTCTTGTTTAAACTGAGCATTGACAATTCATGGCTAGCCTAAATCCAATGCCAAATTTTTATCAGATAATTTAAGTTAATATGTGCTTTCCGTGTGTTTTTGCCAGAATTAAAATGCTGAGGTGCTGTATAGTGGGTTTCCTTTCTTTCATTGCATCAACTGTTTTTTTTTTTTTTTGCACTTTTTGTGGTCAGAACTCTAGGAGTATAATGCATTTTGATTCACTGTAAGAGAGACAGAGAAAACATTGTTTGTAACTCTTTTAATGGAGCCAAAACTGTATTGGTCATGAATCATGCTGAATAGTGGCTAAGAAATAGTTGTGCATTGCCTGACAGTTATATGAAACTATTCATATTTAGAGGTCCATCATGTGCATGGCTGTCAAGCTTACTTTATACTTATTGACTATTAAGGGACCAGCCAAAAATAACATTTTCACATTAGTACACTGAGTACGCTTTTGAGGGAGGGGGGCCTGATGGCCAGTGTACATTTTTTTTTTATACATGAAAGTGTTGATTTTTTTGCTTACCAATAAATGTGTCAAACTGAAATATTTATGTTAATGTTTAAATTTGCACGAGAAGCTGACTGAGCATTAGATGCACGGGTTTTAGGGTCTGTACATGTGGCTGAACAATAGCTTTGCATTTTAGCTTTTAAAAAAATCAACATTTTTAAAGTACTAATTTCAAGGCAGGAGGGGGTTGGTATGAACTAGTACTCTGTGTACTAGGATGAAAATGTTGATAATTTTTTGCTGGTCCCTGAATATATTGACAGATTAGACCTTTCTGTGTGGAATGATCATATTATTGATGGAAGCTCTGTTTTTGTAGACCTTGAAAGGCTGCGATCTATTGCATGTAAGTCCACTGCAAACACCATTCCCTTGACCCTTGTCCCACCAACCACAGGACAAACTGTAATACCAAGATGTCGTCAACGTTGATGGCCAATTTACTTAGACTTGGGTGTGCTTTACAAACACAGTGTACAAAATACTGTCAGAATCATGACAGTTTTGCCGATACTTTAAATTTGTGAAAAGCACACTTAATGAACACAAAAAACCCTGTGGTTGGTACAAGGGTGAGGTGTTCAAATTTAATTTGCAGTAGGGACTCAACATATTAGATTCTGTTGATGTTGATTGTTTGATTCACATCAATGAACAAAAATTTTGTATCTGTTATAGACAAATTGAAAGAAAGATAGTGATTTAACATATATATATATATTATATATATATATTGGGATGGGAGAAATTACCTGAATGAACATTTTGCATTTATTTACAAGGAAAACTTGCAATGTAAGCAGGCATAGGGATATATATTGTATGCTTTTTTTCACAAATTTCCAAACTAGAAATTACTAGAAATGACAGGTAATTTATTAACAGAAAAAAAAAAATAATGTTGCACAAAATAGTTGAACAAAAGTTCAGGAATGTTTTACATGTACCAAGAAAGACTTTTTCCGTGTTGATTGTATTCTTTGAAGTCTTGACAGTGGAAAATCATGAGAGGATGCAGCTTGAATCCAAATGCTTACATAACCCTTCTGTATGTGTTTGTTTTGCATCTCATTTTGTTCAATTGTGCTATTGCGTATGCTCAACAATGATCTAATAAACATTCTGTCACTGAAAGCAAAATGCTTTTTCTCCGCCAAGGCTGCCTTGGATTTGTAATTAACATGATCAATATATTTTTCAATGACAACACTATCAGACTGAATTACCATATTTGTTCTGTTGGAAAAACATTTTTTGCCTTCAAAATGACAAAAGACGATGCTTAAGTTTGCATCCGTTAAATCTATCAGCTCAATACAAGCAACTTATCGATTGTTTCAGTTCTTAACCATAAGAAACTTGCAAAAGATGAGCCTCTTGATTTGCCTTACTTTGGAAGATGTCACGATGAAATACACACGTAATTCAGTGTTTGTGAACAATTATTTACAGACAACACATCTGGCTTCTCATCCGGCAGTGGCAGTTCTCCCTCCAGCTCCCAGCCAACCAGCCCCCTGCCTGGTGGCGGCATCCCCTTCCCACAATTCTCAGCGAGTTTTATGGCCGAGCCACACCATCCCCACCTGCGTGGGGACAAGGAAGAAGGATCTGTGCTCCATTACAATCAGAAACAGTTTGAGGGGGTGGACTGTCGAGATCTGGTTGAACAACTGAAAGACACTGAGTCGTTGCATGACCAAGCTGACATTATACATTTTCTCTTTATCACAAAGTAAGTGTCACTTTTTGAATTGTGTGTGCAGTTTCAATGTGTATAAAGCATACTGTGAATGGTCAAAATATAATAAGATTGCTTCATAAAAATGGAAAACTTTTACTCTGCTATGTGGCCATGTTAAGTCAATTTAAAACATTTAGTGATACATGTATGATAGGCTCGGCTGACCTGTCAGTCAGCTGAGGTAATGTTGGTGGGTCTAAGCTCATCATTCACAATTCACATTTTCAATTTCTTCTCAAAAAAACATCAGCCAGATTCACTTCAAACTTGGTGAGAATGTACCCTGGCTCGTTTTAAACTAAATTCATTCAGAGGCTCACACTTCATTGATTTTTTTTATTTTTAAAACAAATTTTTGGGTTCATTTTTTGGCATGGCGCTACCTATAATTAGACGGAAATTATAAGTCAAAATGTGTTTTAAGATGTAAAATTCCATATTTCGAAAAGTAATTGGATTAGACTTGCCAATTGTTTGGGATATATAGACCATGGTCAAAGGTAGAATTTTGTGTAATATCAATGACCTTGACCTATTTTTGTTAGGTCACCATGCCTGCAAAAAAAGAAAAAACTGCCTGTAAAGTTGACAGAGGTGATTTTGTAATTGCATGGTGTAGCTTGGACATCAATGGCAAAGAGAATTGAGCCTCCAGATCAAAATTACACTTGATTACATAATGCATAAAACTGTACTTGTTGACCTACTATTGGGTCAGTGTGATCCAGTAATTATGGAGTTTGGCACTTGTCCAAGTTTATTGTTCTTCATTAATAACTCAAAAAGTTATTACCTGATTGGAATAATCAGACTATATCAGGTAAGCTGGATTTTCGGCACATATTTTGAACAGTAAAAATTTTTTAATCTGTGTTGAAGGTCAAGGTCGAATGGCCAGTTTGAATATAAAGGTCATCTCATAAAAATGCTCTAAACCCCGAAATTTTTTAGATAAGCCCATATAACATTATGGAGTTATAAAGTGTATAAAATTCTTTGTGGACGTCAATGTTGGTGGCGCCACCTATAGTATTATGTAATATGCAGGTCAAAATGGGAAAATCTTGTGACCACAATACGGTCCACAGTTTTCAAGTCAGCCCAATATAACTTGCAGGACTTATAGGGTGTATAAAAATCCAGGTTCAGTTTGATATTGGTGGCCCCACCTACAATAATATGCAAAATAAGGGGCAAAATATGAAAATCTTGTGAATGCTCTTGCATTTTAAAATTTTTTGGCAGATCTTCACCATATTCAGTGGGATTGTGTGGAACCAAGAATCAGGAATTTTTTTATTCGACCAAAGCATTTCAATAATATCATTTACAAGTAACAATGTAGCAATATAAGACGGTGATACAAATGTAAATTATAATGCAAATACATATTGGTCTGGGAGACGCATATTAAGATCTTCACAAGATCGCTATCATATGTGCCACCCCCCCCCCCAAAAAAAAAGAAAAAAAAAGTTAACAGATAAGTACATGTACAGCAACAATATCCATCACAGGAATTGCACAAATAAGCTATGATTACATATGGAGTGAAGTGCCATCTGGTGGACAGTTTATACACTAAATTTACATTAAGTTTTATATGTTCAGAAGCCACTTGATGACTTGCAACTTTGAAATCAGCAGGTGCAATATAGCCACGGTGCCAGCAGAGCATTTGGCCCATGGGCCTCTGTTACCTGCTAATGCATGTACATTGTTGTTCATATCATCGCAGCCCAATACATGGGACTACACATTAAGATTCTGCATGTTGGCCACTTTGAAAAAATTAAAAATAAGTAGTTTGCCCTCCTGCATTTCACTAAAACCAAAATAGCCCACTATCCAAGAATAAACTTCCTGTGGTCTTACCATCAGAATGTCCATATCAGCATCAGCAACAGACTGTAGTGTGTAGGTGATGTTACTAAGGGAGCATTAAGACTGTAGTGTGTAGGTGATGTTACTGAGGGAGCATTAAGACTGTAATGTGTAGGTGATGTTACTGAGGGAGCATTAAAACTGTAGTGTATAGGTAATGTTACTGAGGGAAGGAAAGCTGTAGTGTGTAGGTGATGTTACTGAGGGAGCGTTAAGACTGTAGTGTGCAGGTGATGTTATAGAGGGAGCATTGAGACTGTAGTGTGTAGGTGACGTTACTGGGGAATCATTAAAACTGTAGTGTATAGGTAATGTTACTGAGGGAAGGAAAGCTGTAGTGTGTAGGTGATGTTACTGAGGGAGCGTTAAGACTGTAGTGTGCAGGTGATGTTATAGAGGAAGCATTGAGACTGTAGTGTGTAGGTGACGTTACTGGGGAATCATTAAAACTGTAGTGTATAGGTAATGTTACTGAGGGAAGGAAAGCTGTAGTGTGCAGGTGATGTCACTGAGGGAGCATTAAGTTCGTGTTGTCATTCAGGATATATATGGCCCTTTTTTTGATTAGGACTTCTGACTTTCACAAGCATATAGCACCGCTGTAAGGCCTCAGTTAAGTTCAGAGTCCAATGACCTTGACCTCTTTTTTCAAGATCACAGGATGTTACAATACAAAACATTGCATGATTATTCAACTTATTTACTGTACAGTTCATGCCTGCAGTTATTCCAAAATGAGCAGAGCTGCCAACTGTCCCTCTTCATCAGGGACAATTCTTGAAGTTTTGAACAATTTACATTGTTAGTCCTGCATTAAAACTGAGTATTTTCTTATATATTCTTTGTTAAATATGCTCTGTCCCTGATGATCTTACTGAAGTGTCCCTGAAATGGCATTTTTAATGTTGGCATCTCTGAATGAGACCTGTGATTACCAAGTTAATCAATGAGGCGGGGGGGGGGGGGGGGGGGGGCATGGATCCAGCAATTTGTGATGTGTTTTGATTCATTAATGATGGATTAATGTGTGTGTGGTGTGTGGTGGAGAAGACATGATTTGTAATACTCTCACAATGAAAATTCCTGCTACTTGTCAACATTTTGAAAAGTCAAATTTGAGTTCTGTTAAAGGTTACATGACATGATCATAATGACAGAATGTGTTATTGAAGGCTAATGTACCAGTAACCCAGGGGGACCTGGCGGCATTGTATCGACATGTAACTTTTTCCCTTTAAAGATTACCAGAAATCAAATTTTGGCATAAACTTCTGCTTGTTTTTGTCATCAGTGATAATAGGCTGTTGGTCAAAAATCAATTTGCCACACTGTGGGTGCACCCACATTGCAATGTGGACACACATGATGCCTTCAGTGCAATGTGGGCACATGTGGCACCCCACGGTGCAAATATGGGCACATATGGCACCCACGGTGCAATGTGGGCACATGTGGCACCCTACGGTGCAAATATGGGCACATATGGCACCCACGGTGCAATGTGGGCACATGTGGCACCCCACGGTGCAAATATGGGCACATATGGCACCCACGGTGCAATGTGGGTGCATATGGCACCTACAAGGCAATGCTGAGGAAAGCTGTTAATTCAGTTTCTGTTGGATAAAGTGACAGCAAAGTGGTCATAAAAGCCAGGTTTGAATATAAAATTCTTTTTGGGGGGTGTTTCCACAGAGGAGCAGACTGGGAAACTGGAATGGAAGATAAGCCAGGCTGCAAGGTGCGAGATTTGCTGACGGAGCTGTATGACAAAGCTGGCCAGTTGAAGCAGTGGTGGCTAGTCCGACACACAGCAGGCATGCTGCGCAAGAAGGTTGAAGATCTGGCCAAGTCAGCAACAGATATCCTGGTCAGACAGAAGACGTTGGCTGTAGGCCTGCCACCAGAACCCAGAGAGAAAATCATCACCAGGTAAGTTTCAGGCAGATCCTATTCTTATTTTACAAAGTGAAACATGAAGGTATCCAGTTCATCAACCACTTGACACATACGGTGTTGCCAACCTGGTGGAGGAATATTTTCGGGAGATTATGAAATGGCGAGCAGCGTAAGCCATGAAGCCCTCCAAGGGTGGTCCAGGGGCATGCTCCTTGGAAAAAATTCAAAACTAGACATCAAAATATGCATTTTCGTGGCATTTAAAGGTACTTGGATTCCAGTTTGAGTACGCTGTGAGATGCACAGCACCTTAATTTGCCCTAAAAAATTTCCTGTGAAAAGTGTATTTGTTAAAATTTACCATATTAGGCCTATGTTATTAGAAGGACATTTGTGGTAATTTTTGGGTGAGATTCTTGGTGTAATTCGGAAGGTTCTGAAGGGTAGACAGCGCATGCCTGAATTTTTGGGACACTCCAGAATGATTCGAGAGGGTTGGCAACACTGCACATATGTACACTCGGGAACAAATACTTTCCTGAGCTAACCAGCTGCAGACTCTCATGCCAAGAGATAGACGGCCACCTTGCACTCAAAATCATAGATGACCAGAAGTCCTCAAGGTGTTGTAGCTACTGCCACAGCCATATTCCCACCTGACATGCATTGCCCTCCACTGGGCACAATATTCATTGTGACCTGACACAACCAGTTGTCACAGTATACACCACGATGTTGGTAGCATGTACAGTTCTGCCCGCATTCAAGTTGACAAATGCCAAAGGCACCAACATTTTCCAAGCGATCTTCAAACGCAAATGAGAAAACTCAAACTCGAAGCAAATGCATTGCAAGTACGTTTGAAATGCTAGGATAATAAAATGTTTCAAACACTTTACCTGTATATCAGACCATTCAGTATTTGGGGGGCTTAGGCCTAAGCTCAGCATTATTAACTTTTAATATAGGCCTTCTAGTATGTGACTCGTGAGGCCTCGTATTGCTTCCCAATGCCGCAGTAAAAGTCTTTATGGAAACAGTTTATTGCATCATGAATCTGTCAGGCCTATGTTTTATGTCATTAATATTTTGTCCTTATGCCAAGGGACAAATTACATTGTCAAATTTGATTAGCCAATTCCCATTTAACTAGTGAAAAATGACTTGTCATGTATTCAAATGAATTATAGACTGAATCGACTAGCCATTCTTGGTTTTGACTAGCAAGTTTATGATCTTGATTAGCAAATGGCGATGCGAGTCCTGTTATTTTTTGCCATGTTATGTATTCATTTACTTTAATGCAAGACAAAAATCAAGCTTTATTTTTCTGTAGAATGAATTTATTTGTAAACGTACATGCACTGAAATGCAATATAAAGAGGGCAGAAGACTTTTGGGGCCACACCATTTTGATCACCCCTCTCTCTTAAATTGTTCAATGGAGACGAATAACCAGTTTTGGATGTAACGGCCTGTGAGAGCCAGCACCACCGTTCCGCAGCAATAATGATTCCCAGTGTCAATATGACTGATCTTGTGGGCCGGTCTCACAGTTGTGCCAAAGGAGGAAAAAAAAGGATTAGTCGTTATCCAAAGCGATAGCAAACTCACAGTTTTAATATACATGTATTGAGAGAAGATCGTCAGCAGATTTTGTTCATTCTTTCTCCCTTCACCCCCTTCTTGTCAAACGCAGTCCCAAGCTATGCTGATCAATATCTCTGGACATAATACAACATGAGAACAGGGAAAAAAGAACGTTTTAGCCTGATGTTAAACTTTAGTAAGATTCTCTATATCTAACTCCCAGCACATCACGCTGGAGTCTAAAAATACAAGCTACACAGGCAAAAAAAAACAAAAACCCAGAAAACAAAGGCAAAACCAACTTGTACAGAACATGTATTCTAGACATCATTTAAAACTAATTAACATTGCAATGCTGATACCAGGCACACATAGGCCTATAACACATCACAGGTGTATGTAGGCCATTCTGAACAAAACAAAAATGGAACTTTTCAATCTTATGGCTACCTTTCATGGCCGCCAATGAAAGAATTCCATACGGATACTTTCTAACAGCGTAATGATGAATTTACATGGATAGGGTGAATCGCTTTAAATTTGAACAGTTCTTGCATGCAAGTTTTCGCTAATGTTGACCAGAGCGGAAAAGCAATTCACTAAGGATCAGACCAAGCCTTGAGTCTGACATCAACTGCACTGCCGAACATAATCGTACAGTAACTGACAGATCAATTAACGAGAAGGGTGATTTCTTATTAGGATAATCAGCTTGAACCAAATTCATGTTAAACTTGTACTTTCCAAAAATTATGAAAACTCATTTTGCCGTATGTGAAAGTACATGTATTCATATGGCCCTTCCCATTCTGTAAATAACTTGCAAATACGTAATATTATATAGTAAACATGGGGCTCAATCAGCATGATCAGGTACAAATAAATGACTGTATATATGTACTAGATACAGGCCACAGACTACAGTTATAAATCCTTCTATTTTTCATATTAGCATTTTTCAGTCTAAAAAATCAGCATTTTGGTATTTTAAAATTCCGTGAACGGCATTTAACAGATAAAAATGTCAGAAAAACATGGATGGATTTTTGTCATATAATTCCCAGCTTGTTAATTTGTGATAATTGAAATACGAAACCACACCTGGATGTCAGCTTTATACAGGTGTATGAACTGTGCTCTTGCCAGGGTCACATTATTGTCCTTCCCCACCATAAAGTTCCCACCTGGCCTGGAAGACAGCGTACCTATATGACCACCAATGAAGCAACTCTGCGATGCAGCAAACCTGACTTAGCTAACTTTATTTAAACAGAAGCTACAGCATGCTGAAAACACAGTATTTTCACAATTATGGACTATCTCCGTTGGGATGCGCAACCAGCCAATCACAACTGTGATCTGTAACCTACAAGCTGTGGGACCAGATGGACAAGCCAAATTTCATTGTGTATTTTAATGTGAATTTGAAGGACAAGTTGTCAAGACAATATGATGCATTAGGTTTGTTTGGTAATATATTGTGTGTGAGGATGATGCAGCGGTCTCTGCAGTCCCCCCCCCCCCCCCCCCCCCCAGCAAAGCATTCTTCTGTGCACATTGGCAAACATTGACCCATCAAGTATGAAGCAGTTTTGGGTTGGCATTGTCTGATAAGGTGCTCCATGCACTGTTATAAAGTCTGTGAAGTTTGCTGGATATAAGCTGAAAAACAGAGGTGGGAGTCAGAAGATTTGATAATCTTCATACACTGTATGTTTTAATGTGACTCAATAGATCTTATGCACGGTCGCCATTTTGAATAAATTAGCGCCATGTTGGGAAATTGCATTCTGGGATTAATTGTAGTTCGCTGCTGAGATCAGTCTGAGGGCTGCATTGATATTAGATAGCTGGCCGTGATAAGTTTCACTCGTTGTGTAGCGGGTTTTTTCACTAATATGGTCGGACAAATGTAACATATATTTGGTTTCTGAAGGTGTAGTATAGAAACTATCTTGTCTCCAAAAACAATGTGGAAAATTTAAGTCTTTAAGAGGGAAAAATAAGTTAAAGTTAAGGATGTCCTTGAGGCTTGAGCAAATATCATCAATTCACTGTGGTGTTTTTTGTTTTCTTGCATCCCTACTTTCTCATCTTTTTCTTTCGCTTGAAGGTAGTTTTTTATTTTTCCCTTCTTTTTCTCTTTTTTTCCGAGTTAACTGTTGCGTTTCGATCGTACTTTAAGAAGTGTGATTTTCTTTGACGCGGAGGTCTGCCTTTTAGTGAGAAATAATCCCTGGACAAAATGAACATAAATATGCAACAGAGAGATCGCATCCATCTGGTTGAGCTCGGGTTTCAATGATCTTTCAATGAGGGGAAACCGCAAACTCGTGGACACATCGAACATAGCCAAATGTCATTTTCGGTGCACTTACTGTCAAACAAAAGACACAATAATACTAACGCCAACTTGCACAAACTTCAACAGTTTCTCTTCAAATCAAGAACGTACACTTGCGTTAAGACATCCCCTTGGTAATCAAAAGGTTTGAAAAACATATACAAACGAACAAGCGTACGTGCAAGACACATTTTGCTCCTGCAAATACTCTATATTTTTGTTTGTTTGTGTGTGTGTGTTTCTCTTGGTTTAAACGTATTTTATTTCTCAAAATACATGTACGAGTGGGGAGGAGGCAACGCCTATACGAGCCCATCCCTTGTGCGGATATCGATGCAACTTTGTACATTTAAGCGTGTTGCACATCTTTGCAACGTACATGTGTATTATTTCAGTACTTCTTTTTATTTCACGCAATTATCCTAAAAATACCGACTTAAAATGGGAAAACAACGTGTTAGCGATATGGAATTTGGCTCCTAAGTCTTCAAAGTGTGCTTTCTGAAACCATTAGTACGTGTTAAGTACTTGGCCTTTCTTTGTGTTAACGATGTTTGCACAAAATTAATCACTCGGTGCTTAAGCTATGAAAGAGTTTACGAGATTTGCAGGAGCGCATGGTAAAAATATCTGTAGTTTTAAATGTTAAAATGGATATTTTTTCGGTTATGATTAAGAAAACTCATCTCATAGGTTTAAACATATGTATCTATACAGGATTGTCCAACATTACTTCTAGATGACTAATAACATGGGTTGTCGAGCTGAATATGACAAACGTGGAAGAGCAAAATCTCAGCTTATCAATATGATTAATTTCTGCTACAGATGAACACGCCCCTGTTTTCATGTATGACATTGCGTAATGAAAGTTGAACATTTCCTATTTCCATATCTGACCCGGATTATTCCGAAATCAAAGTTTGTAGAAGAATACCTTAGTTTTGAAACAACTTTGCTCGAAAAACAACCTGTGTTTACCTTTGAAAAATCAGTAATAAAGGAAGGAAAATTTGTTATTTTACGGAGCGTAATCTTTCTTTCTTTTTCTTTCTTTCTTTCTTTCTTTCTTTCTTTCTTTCTTTCTTTCTTTCTTTCTTTCTTTCTTTCTTTCTTTCTTTACTGTTTCTTTCGCTCGTTTAACTACTAACCTATCTATCTATCTATCTATCTATCTATCTATCTATCTATCTATCTATCTATCTATCTATCTATCTATCTATCTATCTATCTATCTATCTATCTATCTATCTATCTATCTATCTATCTATCTATCTATCTATCTATCTATCTATCTATCTATCTATCTATTCTTTTGTCATTGGCCATAGTGTGTACACGTTGGTTGCAAAACACACAATACGATTTGGTTCTTAAAGGAATATGATTCAGATGACCGGGTTACCCAGTTGGAATGGATATATTTAAACTTAACTGTATAGACTGATCGCAATGTGCAAATGTCATCATTCAAAGTTACACGGCAAACGTTGTATGACGAGGTCATGGGCACGAATTTACACAATTTTCAGTCCTTTCCAGGCCAGGAATTCTTATCCATTGTTTTCCCAGTTTTTATTTGTTGGCAAGGGATAAAATTTATGTTGTTTGCCGCAGGAATAAGTTGAAAGGCACACAGCCAAATAATAAATTAAACTTCTCATGGCTACATGTGTAATTTCATAGTCGACACAGGTATCGCCATAACGGCTCGCATACTACAAATAAGTCCATAATGCACTGCGCGTCAAAAAATTTGGCGCATGCGCTGTGTCGCGAGCATAAGATCTATTGGAGGTCAGTTGTACTCGTAACTACAAGTTCAAGTCATTAATTCATCTATGATATAGGGATTAACCCATGTAGAGGTTAGTAGTACTCGTAACTATGAGTTCAAATTGTTAAGTCATTTATGATGTGTTGATTAACCCTTTTAGAGGTCAATTAGAGACTGAGTCAACAGCCTTCCTTGACGGCATCCCCAGCATATCACAGAAAGTTGTCACCTTGACCATTGTGTTTCTTTGGATACAGAGGCACGAGAAGACTTGAAGCAAAGGGCTTTTTACAAAGGAATTTGAAATTGAAATTGTTTAAATAATTTGGGTGAGGGCAGCTTTAACTGTGATGAGCACTGAGAGGGTCCCTGTACATTTTCAGGCCACTGACACCAGATGAGCTGGCAAGCGTCATCCATGACGCCTGTGGGGAGGACAGCAGTACAGCCATGTTGACCCAGGTGAGGAGACCTTTAACCATTTGGGTCTGGATCCGCACAGTTGGGTGGGGCAAATGTGCCCAGAATTTGCAATTAAATTTTTGGTGGTAAAAAGAACATGTTCCTGCTCAAGTTGCCACAGGTCTAAAATAGTGCACATCTTAATTGCCCCAGTCCATTTAAAATTTGTTGGGGCAACTTTAAATGATTCCCCGGTTGCCCAAGGAGCAATTAAAAAAAAATTCATCATTTTCAAATGTGGTGTTTTCAATACAAAATGAGCTATAACAGGAATCACAAATGATCTGGTGGCATTTTCTGGTAAGAGTTCAAAGAACTTTTAATTAGTGTCTGTACAATACATTTTATTAACTTATTAAAGTGACTGATAGGGGAGGTCACTATCAACTATTATCTGTTGATTGAGCTGAGTATATACAATGGAATGCACGGAATTCTTGAAGCTCTCAAAAGTGTGTATACCTTTTCAGATGAAGTAACACAATTAATCTGACCTTGTCAGACATATACATAGATTTAAGACATTTCATATACCTTTATAATTATCCAAATGAAATATGAAATGTAAGCATTGAAAACAAAAATTTTGAAATTTGTATAGATGGTGTCTCCACATGCAATGATTTCAACCTACATTCTGGATTGATTAGCCACTAGCTTAAATGTACTATTTTGCTTTTGAGCTCTGCTGACCAAAGGTCGCAGAGTTTATGTGACTGTTCATGTCTGTCCATCTGTAGAACTTCAGTTGTTAGTGAGGGACTTGTAGAAGTCTGCTCCTTGCATTTGATACTCTATAACAGTGATTCAATTACTTAACTTATTAATTAGATAATATTCCAGATTCATAGATATCACAAAAAGTATATAGGCCTACTTTCTACTTTTGCTATAAACTCAGCTGACGAACTAGTCAAAAGAACCAAAATAGTGATAGGCCTACAAATTCACCTTTATCTTTTGCAGAAGTAATAAAATTTGGACTTTGAGTGGTTGGGCCTATACATATTGTAAACACTATAGTTTGTGTTCAATGAAGAATATTTCAAAGGTTGAGAGGACCGGTTTAAACAAGCAGTTGCCTTTTGTGGGTGACTGCCTGTCTCAAGTCAAGAGTGAAATTTGTTTCTTCACATTGGTATTGGAAGATGAATGTTGATGCTTTGGTAACTCTGGAATCTCTTTAGTGTCATTCTTGGGTTTGATATTTATGAATATGGGTCATGTTTTTCTACATAAGTGTATCATACTAGGGACGTTCGTCCGTCGTTCGTCCATTGTCCGTTCACAATTCACATTTTCCACTTCTCCTAAACCGTCATCCAGATTGACTTCAAACTTGGTGGCAATGTACCTTGGGTAGGTCTTTTCCAAATTTGTTCAATTGGTCACACTCCAATAATATTTGGAATTTTTAAGGGGTTTTTGGTTCTTTTTTGAGCAAATCTTAAAAAAATAATCTTCTCTGAAACCGCTCCCCCAATTGTTTGATGTCACACTGGAACACTCCTGGGTCTCTAAGTTCTTAATTTGTTCACCAGGTGGCACTGTGATTCTTTCCTAATTTTTATGATTTTTTGTGTGTTATTGCTATTTTTAACTGCTTCTCCAGAACTGTCCCTCAGATTAAGCTGAAACTTGGTTGATATGTTCCTTGTAGAAGGGTCAAAGAAAGTTGTTCACTAGGTGGGAATGCTGCGGATTCCTGATTTTTAACGATTTTTTCAATTTGGGTACTTATCGGTCAATGCAGCTTTCCTATTGATTACAATGCAAGTCAGTGGGCAATTTAATGCTAATGCACATTTTTGACTTTTTCTCTGATCCCATCAGTCAGATCGATTTCAAAGTTGGTGGAAATGTACCTTGGGTGGGTCTCTGCCTTAGTTGTTCAAATGGTCAGGCTGCATTGATTTTTAAATTGAAAATACGAGCAAAGGTATGGCTTCACTTTCGTGCCGTTCGACCGGTTTCGCCAGTAGTGTGGCTCATCGGGAACTGAAAATTTCAATGGCTGCAGCCATTGATTTTTAGATATTTTTTTATGATTTTTGTATTTTGTTTTCTTTTTTTGGGGGGGCTGGGGGGCAAATCTTAAAAAATCGCAAGGGTATATGTACATGTCAGCTGAGCACAGGACTGTCCCAGTCTTCTTCTTTTTTTTTTTTTGTTATGGTCATTACATTTGAACTTGTGCACATGTATCAATATATTATTACTTTAATATGACACAGACAAAAATCTATGGTGTGTGGTGCCACTGGTGTTATTAAGTGGAACTAGCATCATAGGTGTTAAAAGCACATTGAATTCATTATTTTGATTATAAATTAAGATTGAACTTGTGAATGTACACCAAATATACATTAGGCCAATGACCAAATTTTATATAAAAAATAAATTGGTGATGTTGACCTATTTTAAAGGTCATTAAGGATGTAGTAAAGGAAATTAATTTCATATGTTGAGAAATAAGAAAGCTAACAATAACAAATGTACCACAAATGTGTATCAGGTATAGGAGTTTGATGTAATTTAATATAGGTGACCTTGGCATACTTTCTCAAGGTCATGGAGGGAATGCATATCAGCAAATGATTTTATTGTTATGCCCATGACATAGTGAATTGAGATGGAACTGCAAAACTTACACCAAATATGCTTTAGGCTAATGGTTGAATTATTGTGTACTATTTTGTGTGACCTTGACCTATTTTTCAAGGTCATTAAGCAGTTAAGAATAGGACTATAAATTCAGTATGTTGATAAAGAATAAGGAGATTGATACCAAATTTACCACAAATGTGTGTTCATGTGCAAGTTTGATGTTGCATCATACGGATGACCTTGACTAATTTCTCAGGGTCATGGAGGGAATGCATTTCAGGAAATGAATTTTTGGTGGTGGTAATCAGATAATATGTCGGCAGAGCATTAGGCACATGGGCCTTTTGTTTGGACAAGTTGAGAAAATGTCCTGGTTGCATATGGGAAACTTGCCCAAAAAATTGATTTTTACAGGTGCTTGCCCAAAGTGTGTGAATGTCAATTGCTGTCCACTTTGCAACCTCATGTTTTTACTGAAATTCCAGGTTACAGTGGTCCCCCTCTTATAAGGCCACCCGACAGGCACTAGAAAAGTGGCCTTATAAGAGGGGTGGCCTCTCTTGAGGGGTAAAATACAATGAAAATGTCACACTTTCTGCATGGGGAAGTGGCCTTTGTTGAGGGGGTGGCCTCTCTTCAGGGGGGCCTTAAAAGAGGGGGACCACTGTAATAAAAAACATTTTTGCTGAGAATTGTAGAGAAGACCTAGTATCATAATGGCAGGTGCCAGGTCAACAGCTTTCCTTGCAGCAAGTCAAGTGCCTTGTGCTGCAATGCTCCCAACCTGCTCTGAGGAAAGCTGTGGACTTAGGCTTATTCTGACCAATAAAGGGTTATACTGATATTAGAACCAGACAATAACATTTAGCAAAGCAGCACATTCTGGTAACTGTCAATACGGAAAAATTTCAATGATGATGTATCCATTTTAGAAGTTTACAGGTCAATGGATAGGAAGGTTTGGGAGTGGAAACTGTAAATGTTCATTACTGATGGGCCAAAATCTGATGGCACACACTTATGGGGGTATAGGACATTGACGATGGTATTTCCCTAAGCAAAAAATCTCCATATACAGCAACTTCGTGGCAACTCGTTATTTTTTTGGAATCTAACATTTTTGGGCCACAATACACAACAGAATATAAAAGGAAAATTGGGTCCTCATCATGGAACAACGGACCACACAACACAACGTGTCCCCATGCATAAGATAATCCTGCAGACAGGATTGTGGGTTGTATCATAATGGTGAATCTAGAAATTAAATGCAGTGGTCCCCACTCTTCTAAGGCCAGCCTAAGTGCAACAGAAATGGGGAATCTCCTGGGGGTGGGGGAATGAAATTGAAAAACATGCACCATGCTTGCAGGTTGGAAACCACATACAGAGGTGTTTATTAGAGGACTTGATTCCTAAAATTTATGACTTGTTTTTGGCCTGCAGGAGCTATTGGTGTACCTGGCCATGTTTATCCGCACAGAGCCCAAGTTGTTTCATGAGATGTTGAGGCTGCGTGTCGGGCTTATTATTCAGGTCATGGCATCAGAGCTTGCACGGACACTCAAGTGCTCTGGTAAGTCTTATTTTTGTCAAGAAAGAGTCCAAAAGATTTTGGAGAATTTTGTGTCAAGGACCATGCCATTTTTTTCGGCATGATTGAAAATTGATTGCAGTAACATAATTAATATGCATGATTAGATCTATAGATATGTGTCTAAACACAAGCAGAGACATTCCATTAGCTTTATATTTTAGCTTGAGAAAATTTGTCTCCTTTCTCATATTGATATTAATTTTCAGTGATTGTTAGTGCCATATTCATCTTAATAAGTGCACATTGCGCTATAAAAAATTCATCTACAAAAGCTGAAAAAAATGTAGATTGTTAGGGTAATAATGAATTCTACCACTCGTTTGAGAACTATGGGATATTTTTGGGGGTTTTTTCTTTGAAAAAAAATGGGGGGCTCTTATTATGGAGTGTGCGCTTATTAAGATGAATGCGGTATATGTGTGCTGTGAGAAACGAAAGGTGGAAGCACCATGCTCATTCTGTCGACTCTGTCAATGCCAAATGCAGCATAAGTCAAACCTCCTAGAACAAAACTTCTCTGCATTATAATGAGGGTGCCAGATTCTTGTTCCTTGTAAAGAGACCTTTGATTCAAGTACCAGCAGGCCTGTAGTTAAATAGAACATAGTAGTCCAGGTCAACAGCTTTCCTTCATGTGCTTTGGGGGCATTGCACCCTAAGTGCACCGAGGGCCTACATGTACCTTCCACTTCCCTAGAAGAGAATCTCTCACTTGTGTTGAAAGCAAAATATATAGCAGTTAATTCCAAATCCAGTTTTAGTCTTCGGGTTGTTTTGCAGCCACATTTTGTTATGTTTTGCAACTTGTATATTACATTAAATCTTTCAGTGATCATTACCATGCAACTTACTCTCATCATGATTGCAGCTATTAGGGTGGTCCCAGATTAAAATTCCTTGTGAAAAGAACTTTTATTCAAGTACCAGTTTGCCTGTAGTTCCACAAAAGATAAGAATGGTTCAGGTCAAGAGTTTGTCTACAGTTCCACAGAAGATAGGAGAGTTCAGGTCAAAAGCCTTTCTTGGCACTGCTCTCCGAAAGGAAAGTTGTGAACTCCAGTTTGTAAGCTGGGAGTGAGAAGGTTATGAGATCATAGCAGTTCGTGTTATGTTTGCGTTTTTCAGGGGAAGAAGCCTCGGACCAGCTGCTAAACCTGAGTCCGTATGAGATGAAGACCTTGTTGCATCACATCCTCAGCGGCAAGGAGTTTGGTGTTCGCAGTGGTAAGTTTTCTAATGATAACGCTGCATACTTCAACAGATACTGTAAGTTGGCCTAATTGTATTTTGGCAGGTTGTTCACTTGCAGTTTCAGAGTCAAACATGGCATGTTGTCCATTGCAAAGTGCAAAACACTCACACGGAATCTGTAAAGAGACCAAACACCAAATTAATATGTATGTGTAGATGAAGAATGTTATTGTTTTTGACTCTGCTGACTTGTCAGTGAGCAGGGCTTATAAAATCTGGTTGCGTCCATCATCCATCTTTCTGTCTTTGTGTCTGATCATTAAACATTTTACATTTTCAACTTCTTCTCAAAAACTGTTGCGTGGAATGTTTTGAGTTTACACATGGGTGTTCCCAAGGTGGTTGTCTGTCAATTTTACAAAAGACATGATGATGCAAATTTTTTGTAGTTTTTAGCTCAGCTGACTTGTCAGTCAGCTGAGCTTATAAGATGGTGCTTTGTCCGTCGTCCATCCGTCCACAATTCACATTTTCGACTTCTCAAAAACCGTCCGCCAGATTTACTTCAAACATGGAAGGAATGTACCCTGGGTGGGTCTCTACTAAGTTTGTCCAAATGGTCATGCTGCAGTGATTTATATATATTTTTTATGAACTTTTTGTTCCTTTTTCGTTTCAAATCTTATAAAATCTTCTTCTCCTTAACTGTTCACCCAATTGCTTTGACACAAGAACGCTTCTAGGGACTCCTAGTTCTTAATTTGTTCACCAGGTGGTGCTGCAATTTTTCATAATTTTTTGTTTGTTTTCACTATTTTCAACTTATTCCCCAGAACTGTCAATGAGATTAATCTGAAATTTGGTGGATAAGTTCCTTATGGAAGGGTCAAAGAAAGTGGTTCACTAGTGGCACTGAATGGATTCCTGATTTTTAAAGATTTTTTTAATTCGGGTAGTTATTGGCAAATGCACTTTTCCTATTGATTACCATGTAAGCCAATGGACATTCTAATGCTAATTCACATTTTCGACTTCTTTGAAACTGTCATCCTGATTGACTTCAAACTTGATGGCAATGTACCTTGGGCGGGTGTCTACCAGGTTTGTTCAAATGGTCATGCTCCAGTTATTTTTGGATGTTAAATGAATTTGTTTTTTTTGGGGGGGGGAGGGGGGGGGGAATCTTAAAAAAATCTTCTACTCTGAAACACGCTCACGCAATTGCTTTGATATGACACTGAAACACTCCAAGGGACTCCTAGCTTCTAATTTGTTAACCAGGTGGCATTGCAATTACTTCTATTATTTTATGACTTTTTGTGTGTTTTTCATGATATTTTCGACTTCTTCTCCAGAACTGTCACTCAGATTTATCAGAAACTTGGTCTATATGTTCTTTGTTGAAGGATCAAACAAAACTTGGTGGCAATGTACCTGGGGTGGGTCTCTACCAAGTTTGTTTGAATGGTCAGGCTCCAGTGATTTTTGCATATTTTATGACTTTTTTGTTTTTGAAAATCTTTTTTGAAAAATTTTATTATGAAAGTTTAAGATGGGAAAATTTTGTAATGGTTATAACTTATATAATTTTTGCCAGATTTGTGCAAACTAGGTAAGAATGTGCTTTTTATGCATGTAAGTGTTTACGCATTTTGTGCAAGTGGTCATGCTCTCAGTGATTTTTGTATCTTGACCCATTCCCAAGGTCACAGGACAACTGACATAAAATGTACTGTTCACTTGATAACTTGAGATCTGTTTTGAGTTAGGACCTTGATGTTGCACATGTTAATGTTTCTCTATGAAGGTCACGCTTAGACAGTGGATGAGTGACCTTGGCCTCATTTCTTGGGTCACAGTACAACTTACATGAATTTTTACTCTTTACTATAGCTTGAGAATTACTTGAATTGGGACTTTGATGTTGCACATGTTAGTGTTTATTCCATAGAGGTCAGACTTACTCACTACATGTGTGACCTTGATCCTATCCCAAGTCCACAGAGCCGCAAGTGTGATGAATCTCTAGGTCAGCTGAGCATGGGCTATTCTTTCAGCCCTTTTGTTTTCTTTTTTCAATTTTTAGTCACTTATTCCTGAGCACATACACAGCACATGTGGTAGGGCAGTAAAGTCTCCTGTTGCAGAGCAAGCAGAGTCCAGTCAGCAGAGCACAGATCATCATGATCCTCTTTTTGTTGAATTTTATGCTAATAATGGAAGAAAAAATGTTCCCTCAGAATGGTTTAAGGGCAACATGTTAATTATGTAAACTAAATTAACAGGCTAGAATCCTATACATTGAAAAGGTTTTTGCATAATTTTTTACAAGTCAGTTGTTTGCTACAATTTACATGGGACAACTCCATGTAGTGAATGCTCATTTTATGGTACTAAGACTCTCATCTATATGAACACTAATTATCCTGATTTGATTGACATAATGATACACATGTAAAACAGATATATTGTGATTGTGTACAATTTCATTGTTAAGTGTACATGTACATGTACATTTGAGAATGAGTCCCTGTGAATATGTTTATATTAACTTAAAACTCAAATTTCTGTTGTTTGACTGGGGATGCAGGTGGTAATTATATTTACATACTTATGTTTGTTTTCATACATGATGCACAAAATTAACCCAGTCCTTATTTTAAAAAAAGAGAAAACATATAGTCTTGTCTGGGTAGATAATCGGTGAATTGAGAACAACTTCTTCACATTTTGACATTTGTTTTGGTTGTCCTCTGACATGGCCTCTGCATTTACCTCACTACGTTTTTACTCAATGTGTAAAATTTCACCAAAAAATTGCAGCTAATAGGATTTTTGGTAAATGACAACTTGACGGTGCTTGGGAAAGGAAAGGGTTAACAATTCCATTTTACTGAAGTGCCGTGACTTAACCTGGCTCATTATTTACGTTCAAGCTTCATACTATTAATTACACTCCATTGTGTAGTGGGATTGTATTGTTATTAAAACAAATCTGTAACATTCCTTTGGTGTATTATGCACATACATGTATATATATACATATATATACACACACACACATATATACATATATATATATACATATATATACATATATATATATGTATATATATATATATATATAAATATATATATATATATATATATATATACATACATATATATACACACACCTACATTTATATATACACACGTGTACTCATACAGACATGTTCACAGCTAAATTATGCATATAAGACTTTGTGTATTGTAGTCATCAGTCCAGTTGTATTTGTTTGTTTAAAATGGCTATGTACAGTAACTATTAATATTGGTAGTTGCCATTGTTATGATAGTATCCCCCTGCTGTACTGTTTTCAGCGTGTCTGACAGTCCACACACACACACACACTATCCTTGAGAGCAAAATATCTCGTGCCACATTGAAGTCAAGCTTTAGTTATACCTGGAAACTACATGTGTTTCTTTTATACCTGATTATATTTTGGTGATCTTGACCTCATTTTCAAGCTTACATTACCTGTGTGTGTGTGCAAAATGGGGGGGGGGGGGGAGGGGGAGGGGGGATCCAGTCCACTTGTATTTCACATGTTCAAAAGCATTATGCATCCCTGTCATACTTTTGTTTGTATGTGGTGTGGTGACTTATCGGTAATCAGTAATGCAATCATGCCAGTTACTAAATTGTCATAAACTTATACAGCCACATCTTTTCCCTCAGTTGCATTTCTAACAGCACACAACTGGAGAACTTTGTACACATGTATATAATTTGCTTTCTGCAAGCATAGTTTCCACTAGTGACTTCACTAGGTTACTTTTTAAGCATTTTATGCATGGTCAGACTGAAGAACATGTCACTGCATTAAAACTGTTGAGATGGTTATGGTAAGTATAACATGTATGATGCCTTGAATATGACTGTGTTGATGATGGGCATTGTAGATTGTGAGTATTGCATTCTGGACAGTTGGCTGTTTCAAAAGCCTTAATGAGTGTGGACGAAAGCTCCAGCAGAGCTGGCCCGTTCCATTTCCTGAATCACAAAAGAAGCCTGTTTTTCTAGCTCTGCTGACCGAAGGTTGCAGAGCTCATGTGATCACTCGTGTTTCCCTCCATCCATCTGTCCATCCAGCATATAACTTTTGCCTGTGGGTGTGATTCAGTGCACAGTTTTCAAGTTAGCCCCATACAATTTCCAGGACTTTTAGCCGGGGTGCATGTAAATGTGGGCCCTTATCAATTTTGGGACGGTAGCTACAGGACATGTATTATATAATATATGAGACAAACGGTGAGAATCTTGTGATCACTCTAGAATCCAGGATTCCTTAATTTCAGATCTTTGACTTCACTAGGTTACTTTTTAAGCATTTTATGCATAGTCAGTCTGAAGTACATGTCACTGCATTAAAACTAGTGTAGTTTAGCGGGATTGTGGAGGAAGTTAAAACCTCATTTGCATATGATACTAGTGATGCCACCTATACTTTGACAGAAATTATGAGCCAAAATGTATTGAAAGATATCAAATTCAATATATCAAAAAGCAACAAAATTAAACTTGCCAAATTTATAGGATATATAGATCATGACCAGTGCCAATATTATATTATATTATGCCAATTACATTGACCTATTTGTGTTAGTTCCTCTGGCCTGTAAAATTGACTGTGGTGATTTGGTAATGGTAGAGTGGTAAGGAAAACTGAGCTTCAGTCTGCATCGAAATATGAAATGAGAAAAATTGTGTTAACAGTCTGTATAGCATCGTTAATTTTTGGTGGGTTTCCATGAAACTTAGTGAGATTTCTGAGGAAGTAAAAATTTGAAGTAGGAAATAAAATTCGCGTCACAGCACATCTGTCTGGATGCCTTCAAAATTATTAAAAAAAAAATTGAAATGGTGCAACATATCTTCATGTCACGTACCTAATTGGAAGCTACTTATGGCCTGCCTATACATGCAAATTTCAGTCGGAACTATTATATATAATATTTGAATTCATGATTCTATCTATGACAATACTAGCAAAGAAGATTATTCTTTTTCATTTGGCTCATTGCTGGTCGACAGAGCACTAGGCCCACGGGCCTCCTGTTCCATTCCTATTACTGAAAGAAACTTGTTATTATATTCTGACCCTTTCTTCTCATTACATACAAATAATTATCTGGTCAAAATGAGCTGTAAATGGCAAGTGCTTTCAATTTCTTTTTTGAAGAAACAAGAATATGTATGCAAACATGAAATAACTGACAACTGATTTTTTTTAGCAGAGCTGTCAACCAAGATATTTAAGTGTTATGTTTTTAGCTCTGCTGACCAAAGGTTGCAGAGCTTATATGATCATGTCCATCCTTCCATCCATCTGTGTAAACTCTTTTTGTGAACGCAATGCAGTCCACAGTTTTCAAGGTAAATTCCATATATTTTTTAGGACCTATGAAGGGTTATGAAAATCTGCTAGTTGGTTGCTGGTGATTTGGTAGTACCACCAATAGTTTTATGTAAATTAAATGCTTATGTATATGGACAGACCAAAATGTGAAAATTATGAGAATTTTTTTCCGTGAATCATCGCAAAACTTGGTAGGAATGTTGATCAGCCAAAAAGACAAAAAGAGATTGAAATTTGGCAGTGCCAACCACAGTTTTATAGAAGATATGGACCAAAATGTGTTGAAAATACATGTTCATTGAATTCAAAATACATGTATTGAGAAATAATGAAGCTTATGACACCAAATATGCAAAAAATATGTATCATGTATGGAAGTGTGATGTTGTGTTATATGGATAACCTTGACCTATTTTCTCAAGGTTATGGAGGCAATGCATTTCAGGAAATGATTTGCTGTGGTGGCCAGTACATCTTAAGTTGTGAACACATATACCGTTTCCATGGCTACAGCAACACAACACAGGCAAGGGTCAGTTGAGTCATGGTGGCCCCACTGGTGACATTCTTTGCACGTAACATAGTTGGTATCAAAATCACATTTTTGTGATAATTAGTTGAAATGCAACTATAAACTTTACACCAAATACATGTTTGGTCAATGATCAAGATCAAGTGTTTAAAAAAAATATTGGCAACTCTGATTTACTTTTCATGGCCATTAAGCACCTTGCTAAAGGACACTGAATTCCATATGTTGAGAAAGAACAAGGCAAATGATGCTTAATATCCCACAAAAGTATATTATGTTCGAATTGAATATTGCACATTGTTGATGACCTTGGACTACTTTTTCAAGGTCACAAGGGGATTGCGTTTCAGGAAATTAATTTTTTTGTGATGGTCGTCTAAATATAGGTCAGCAGAGCATTGGGCCCATGGGCCTGTAGTGTTAGGGTTGTGGGAGGGACACTTGGAAGTGTTGCTTCAGTCAAATTGTCACATTGTCACACACAAATTTTTTGTTTATTTCAGTGAGTAAAATGAAATTCAAACAAAGCGGTATTTCATGTTCTGATATAATTGTACTTTCCGTGTGTGGTTTTCTTGAAATTGTAGTCAGTAGCTAGGCTGTCTCCAGGTTTTCCTTGTCTGCAATACTGGTTTGATGAATTGAACTGCCTGTTCACGTGTGTAAAGACAATAAAACACATATGTTTGTGGTTATTTGATGACTTCCTCTTGCAACCATCAGCTCAGAAAACTGATTTCTTTAACTGTAAACCTGTTTACATTGGCAAATTTAGGACATTTATATAACAAGAGAAAAAGTTTATGAATAAAATATAAAATTCTTGTCTCAAAAGAGTAATACATGTATAGATGCATGCCTGTAAAATTTGGAGGCAATTAGTCATAAGGCCAAAAAAAAAGTGTGTTTGGGGTTTCCCTACGGACCCTTGCCCAAACCCCCTACCCTAAAACTTTTTATTGATTTTCAAAAAAAAAAAAAAAGATCTAGGCAGATTTTCTTCATGAAATGCACAATTGATCCATTTTAAGTCACTTTTCTTCTGTTTTCAGAGCAAAAATTAAAAAAAAAAAAAAAAAAAAAAGCCTACCTACCTACCCTATTTATTTTTGGCATGTAACCTCAAACGCACTATTTATTTTCTTTGGCCTAATATACATGTACATGTATAACAGGTATATTATTGAATCCCTTGTATTGGTTGAGATCAGGGACATGTGGGAAAATTTTATGGTTGTGGTTGCTTGTTAAACTAGAAACATTTTATTTGGCACAGATGTTATCATCGTCTGCATCCCTTTCCCCCTGAAACTGGTCAAAACCGGCTGGTGGTCATATGTCGTCTGCTTCCAGGTTTTCAGCTAATTTCAACATCATGAAAAATAGTTTGACTGAGAATTGTAGATGAGACCTATCAAGATAACATGCCCCAGGTCAATAGCTTTCCTTGGCATGGGTTGGGCATTATGCAGTGCCCAACTCATGCCAAGGAAAGCTGTTGTCTCAGTGTTAATTCAGGGGGAAAGGGTTAAAGTGTGTGGACCTGTTTTCAGATACCCAATGGATATTTGACAATCCTTGTTTGATTCCTAATGTAATCTTATCAATTCAAAATGTGTGTTAAAGTGTATGTGGTTTATTTTGTTAGTTATTATACATGTAGATGTATAGAAGTGGCCGGGGCTACATTTTGAAGCAAAAATTAATCATAAATCAACGCCGGGTCCAAATTTGTACCGATGTACAGCAAAAATGCAAACTTTTCCAATTTGTTGTTGTGCTCGTGGCTTATGTGTGAAAGAAAGATTGACTCTAACTGTCCATATCACATCCAAGAGTAAAGTAGAAATGTAAAGCTTTCTGTCTTAGTAGACATGACTTCACCTGTTCTATTGAACTTAAACCCTTATCCTTGGTAGCTCAAGGGCTTTTGTTTAATTGCACCATTTCCCCGTGGCAGAAATAGGAGGGCGCTTTGCCCTGCCCTTTTTCCTAGTTTCCTGCCCTTTTTTTTTAGATTTTAACATAGGAGAGATAGGAAAGTAGGTCATCTGCCCTCCCCTAAATTCCCTTGCGTCCTGCCCATTTTTGTGGTCTGCGGGAAACACTGAATTGGCGGCTGTCATAGCCAGAAGTGAACAGGTCAGATGGATACTTGTTAGAATTGTGCATGTATGTCAGACCATTCACGTCATCAAGTCATAATGTTTTCCAGCTTTCTAGTGATTGAGATATTGGATCAGTGTATCATATAAGTGTATTCTTGTTTAGTGTATTCTATGTTGAGACATCCATCTACCTGTTGGCATTCACAATTTACAGGTTAGACTTAGCATTAGCCAGATCTGCTTCAAACTTGGTGGGGATGTACCTTTGGTGGGCCTCTACGAAGTTTGTTCAAGCAATAGTGCTACATTGATTTTTATGCCCCCGCCCCCCCCAACCAGATTCACTTCAAACTTGGTGAGAATGTACCTTGCATGAGTCTGTCTCAAGTTTGTTAGTCATTCTTCAGTAATTTGAAGGCTGATGACATTACCACAGTATCTCAAAAAGTATTCACCGTAGCTTTACCAAATCTTTATCAGAGATGCAACTTATAATGGACCAGGTTCTTATTAAAAACCAGCTTCCTCTGATCATTTTGAAACTTTTGGTGTTACTGTTACTGTATTTATTTGAAGGCCGTCTGAGTGGCGTCAATCCTGACTACGTTACTGTGATATCTCAAAAAATATTGACCACTGCTTTACCAAATTTTTGTCAGAGATGCATCTTGTGCAGCTGCTTCTTTATATGGAGAATTTTTTAATGAAATTTTAAAGTATTCATTTCAAGGCCATCTTAGTGGCGCACAAGTGGACAATCTTGTTACTATAATATCTCGAAGGATTCTTCACAGCTTCATCAAATTTGTGGTGCAATTACAATGTATTATAGCACCTGTGAAGTCTCAAAAAATTGCTGAATTCAGAAAAAAAAGATTGTTAGTGCCGAGGGTAATCCATTCTCTGAATGCTTTGTTCAGGTAAAATCTTACAAAAAAGTTGAACTGCTTGTTCAACTGATATGAAATTGTGTAGAGACACTTCTGGTGACCCCTAGACCTGAGTGTGTTCACCAGATGATGCTGTGATTTTTTTTTTGCTATTTCGAATTTTTGTGAGTTTTTCTAATTTTGACTCCAAACTGTATGTTGGAATATCTTTGACGTTATTGGGAATGTATATAGGCTTAATCTCCACAAAAGTCTTTCACTACATGGTACTGTAAGTTTTCATTTTCGGATTTTTAGGAAATCATCAAAATTATGAAAAATTGAAAAGGGTTTACATGAATGTTATGGTTTTTTCAATAAGAATAGCAGCAAGTCTGTCATATTGGTTAATATTTTGGAAATGGTGAGTTCTAGGCCCATGGTTACTTTTTTTGTCTGTGTGCCAACACAGATATTCTTTTTTTCTATGAATTCTTTCTGTCTTTCTTCTTTCTTCACCAGCAGATTTGTCCGACATTTTATGTGAAGAACTGATGTGCAAGGCAACAACTTTCCTTTTCAGGCACACAGGCTAATTTTAAACAAAGATGACCTTGATATTATTCTGAAGGTCACAGATTCATTCTAAATCTGTGCAGCAAAGTCACCTGAGCACAAGATTGCAACTGCATGTCCTCTTCTTTGACAATGCCTGTGAGGATTGACAGATAACAGGAGCTCGAAGTTGACAATTGAATAATGAGCCATAGAAATAATGCAATTCCTAAACACTTCTTCCCTTCAGGGAGTCCCTGTGTGAAGGACAAGCAGTGTCTAGGACATGCACCTGGCTTGTCGTCACACTCTGACTCCTTGTGTGACAGAGAGGATAAGTTCAAACACATGCCACTGAGTCACAACTACATGCTTCTGTTTCATCAAAATTGTTATTACTGCATATCTCAGACACCTTTCCCATGTTCAATGGCATACAAAATCATTTAACGAAAAGCACAAATTTTAAGCGTCTTCAAAATTATGTTGTCATATTATACATATACATGTATATTGAACACCTAGTAGTAGTTTTTTGTCACGTTAACCGTCATCATTGTTACTTATGTTATTTTTTTTTGTGACACTAACCGTTGTTGTGATAATTTCTCCCAGGGTTAAGCATGTACACGGGGGAGCAGCGCTTCTTCATCGAGTCAGTGAGGCCTCGCAGCGCCACAACCAGCAAGGCTGAGGCCAGTCCTAATGTCAACCAATTCAGACAGGAACTGAATGAGAACTTGAAGGTGCTCTAATCAAGCATGGGTTAGAAAATCTTAAGGAAGTCTTAACTGGGACTGCAATTTCACATGCATATATTTCTCTTCTTTGCTCTAGAAGGTTTTGATAACGCTGACTTACAAGTGAGCGGAGCATATTTGATAGGTCTGCGTGTGTTATATGTCTGTCTGACACCTGTTCATCTATCGCCCATCATCTGTCCACAACCACATTTTCAAATTATTCTTTCAACTGTGAGCTAGATCTGCTGCAAATTTGGTGGGATGTACCTTGGGCGAGTCTACGAGTGATTGTTGGATTTTTAATATTCAACCACCACACATGATGCCCATTTGTTGTATCTTTTCACCAAATGTACCACAAATGTGCATCATGTGTAGCAGTTCAACATTACATAATGTGGGTAACCTTGACCTACATTCTCAAGGTCACTGCGGGAATACATTTCAGGATTTTTGTCTGTTTTGTGATGGTCATCACATCTGAATTTGTGGACATGCAGCCATATACTTTTAAAAGAACATTATAAAATATATCAAAGTCTATGATGTAGAGTCATGCTGGCACCAGTGGTGGTGATTATTGGAACTAACATCATACATGTAGGTCACAAAAATGCATTCAATTCATTATTACGATAAATTGAGACAAACTATAAATTTTACACCAATTATGCATAAGGCCATTGTTGGTCAAATTATGATGAATTTTGGGGGGCCTTGACCTATTTTTCAAGGTCATTCAACAGTTAGTGAAGGGCACTAAATTGAGTATGATGAGAAAGAAGAAAGCCAATGTCACTAACTACATGTATACCAGAAATATGTATCATGTGCAGAAGTTTTATTTTATTATTATTATTTTTTTGCATATTAATATGAGTGACGGTGAACAACTTCCTCCAGGTCAAGAAGAGAAAGCATTTTGGTAAAAGGATTTTTTTTTTCAGGTGGTCATTACATTTGAACTTGTGGACATGTGTCTATGTACATGTACTATTGCAGGGGCATCATACAGGCAAAGTTATAGGTCATGTGGAGTCATGGTGGCACCTCTGGTGGTATTAATTGGAACTACTATCAGAGATATCAAAAACAAAAAATGTACACCAATTATGCGTTAAGTCATTGGTCAAATATTGGAAGATAATGAGTTGGCCTTGACCTATTTTTCGCGGTGATTGAACAGTGTAGTAAAGACATTAAGTTCAACATCTTGGGAAAGAATAACGGCTAACAGTACCAAGTGTGGTACAAATATTTATCTGTCACTGCCTTACAAACCAAATAGCTTTCTTCATTAGTTTATTATATAATATTAAAGACTAAATTTATGTCAGATAATTATGGTCAAATAGCAAATTGAAAGAAATTTAATAGTGGCTTCTAACATAGTTGGTTTGTCATAACTTTTGGCGAAGATTTGTGACTGCTACATACTACTCTCAACATTGAGACAGAACTTGACAAATTGACAAATACACATTTACAAAGAAGAGTTTAGCTCTTCACATATAGGCTGAAACTCTGTCTTGTGTGTATATATATATATATATATATATATATACGTAGCTCAAACAGAACTTACGAGTTTCATCTGTGAACCTGTATCTAGGTACAAGATGGCGATTCTATTTATCTCAAATTTGAATGCAGACTAAACACAAATTTGTGAAAGTGTTTGTGCAATTATGCTAACATGATAGAGTAAATTGGTCTTGTACACAGGGCCAAGGGCAGAGAAATTAAGTCTAATAAAAGTGATTATCCATTAGAGTTTAAAAATGGAGCCCCCCTGTTGGTGCCAAGAGAAGAAGAAACAACCCTGAGAGATTTTAAAGAATGAATTTAATACTGTGTGACTTCACTGACAAAAGGTGAAAGTAGTGAACAGGAGGGAATGATCAAGTGTCATTGACAGTATGTGCAGTTGCACAACAGAACGTGGTCATGGAAGAAGGTGGATGGGCCGAGAACACCCAGTTTTAGGCCTAGGCCTACCAGTCATTCAGTCACGTTGACATTGGTTGTTACTTGGCCATTAACATGCTCCTACAAGCATGCCAGACAGTAAGTTATTGGCACGGGACATTGATGTTACGGTTTTGACCTCTGAAATCATTGTGTTAATGGATGTAGTGGTCGGTGGTGTTTTGTATTTGAGTTGACTGGCAATGAGAAGGCAAGATCGACATGTGTTTGGCAGACATCAAAGTAGGACACAGTTCCCAAACAATGTCACCTCAGCTGGCTTGAGGACATCTAGGATTTGTCAAGATTATGTACATTATACCTTATTGATTACGAGAGGCAATAGCATAGTTGTTGACAAGTACTGACAATGTTACCATGACTACTCAACTGCATAGTGGTGTATTTTTACATACACATGTAGATGATAAAATTAGCAGCATTAAATAGTTCCAATTCAGAGTATGGCAAATTCCAGCGTCATTTGCCATATAAGGATAGACGACCTGGGTCATATGCCATATAAGGAAAAGCAACAATGCAAGGATCGGACACAGCTCAAAAGAAAATGATAGTTGGATATTGGTTCTGTATTAGGGTCACACTAATGTGAACTTGGAATAAAAGGCAGAGTGAGTTTAATTCTTTATATATGCAGAGTTCAGCTCTTTATATATACAAGGCACAGCGTAGCTCTTTATATATATACAAGGCAGAGTTTATATATATATATGTATATACTCACACAAGGCAGAGTTAAGCTCTATATACATGTACATACAAGGATGCGTTAAGCTCTACATACATGTATATACAAGGCAGAGTTTAACTCTTTATATATACAAGGCAGAGTTTAGCTCTCTCTCTATAAATATACAAGCAGAGTTTAGCTCGGTACATGTACAAGGCAGAGTTTAGCTCTGTATACATACAAGGCCAAGTTTAGCTCTTTCGGTCTCTCTATATATACGGCAGAGTTTAACTCCTTATATATACAAGGCAAAGTTTAACTCCATATATATATATACAGACAGAGTTTAACTCTCTAAATACAAGGCAGAGTTTAGCTCTGGACATGTACAAGGCATGATTTAACTCTGCATATATACAAAGCAGAGTTTAGCTCTATATATACAAGGCAGAGTTTATCTCTGTGTATATTCAAGGCAGAGTTTAGCTCTTTATATGTACAAGGCAGAGTTTGGCTCTGTATATATACAAGGCAGAGTTTAGCTCTTTATATGTACAAGGCAGAGTTTGGCTCTGTATATATCCAAGGCAGAGTTTAGCTCTTTATATGTACAAGGCAGAGTTTGGCTCTGTATATATCCAAGGCAGAGTTTAGCTCTTTATATGTACAAGGCAGAGTTTAGCTCTGTATATATACAAGGCAGAGTTTAGCTCTGTATATATGCAAGGCAGAGTTTAGCTCTGTGTATATTCAAGGCAGAGTTTAGCTCTGTACAAGTACAAGGCAGAGTTTGGCTCTTTATATGTACAAGGCAGAGTTTAGCGCTTTATATGTACAAGGCAGCGTTTAGCTCTTTTTTTGTACAATGCAGAGTTTAGCTCTGTATATGTACAAGGCAGAGTTTAGCTCTGTATATATACAAGGCAGAGTTTAGCTCTGTATTTTCAAGGCAGAGTTTAGCTTATTGTCTCGCCAGCGTTAGCTGTTTGCGAGACTAAGCTGTCACTTTCCGGACGTCCGTCCGTCCGTCCGTCCGTCCGTCAGTCCGTCAGTCCGTCCGTCCGTCAACCGAAAACTTCGGAGTGGCATTATTTCACTAACTAGATCAGATAGGGCTATCATACTTGGGTGGATGATTGATTGTAATCATCACTAGAGATGTGGGCCATCAATGTTACACTTCATTGATTACTTCTTGCTTCATTGAGCATTGGAGAAAAACTTCGGAGTGGCATTATTTCAGTAACTAGACTACATAGGCCTTTCATATTTGGGTACATGATTTAATGTAATCATCCCTAGAGACGAGGGTCATCACTGTCACACTTCATTGATTACTTCATGCATGATTGAGCATTGGAGAAAAACTTCGGAGTGGCATTATTTCAGTAACTAGACTACATAGGCCTTTCATATTTGGGTGGATGATTTATTGTAATCATCCCCAGAGACGAGGGTCGTAACTGTCACACTTCATTGATTCCTTCATGCTTGATTGAGCATTGGAGAAAAACTTCGGAGTGGCATTATTTCAGTAACTACACTACATAGGCCTTTCATATTTGAGTGGATGACTTATTGTAATCATCCCTAGAGATGAGGGTCATCACTGTCACACTTCATTGATTACTTCATGCTTGATTGAGCATTGGAGAAAAACTTCGGAGTGGCATTATTTCAGTAAGTAGACTACATAGGCCTTTCATATTTGGGTGGATGACTTATTGTAATCATCCCTAGAGATGAGGGTCATCACTGTCACACTTCATTGATTACTTCATGCTTGATTGAGCATTGGAGAAAAACTTCGGAGTGGCATTATTTCAGTAAGTAGACTACATAGGCCTTTCATATTTGGGTGGATGACTTATTGTAATCATCCCTAGAGATGAGGGTCATCACTGTCACACTTCACTGATTACTTTATGCTTGATTGAGCATTGGAGAAAAACTTCGGAGTGGCATTATTTCAGTAAGTAGACTACATAGGCCTTTCATATTTGGGTGGATGACTTATTGTAATCATCCCTAGAGACGAGGGTCATCACTGTCACACTTCATTGATTACTTCATGCTTGATTGAGCATTGGAGAAAAACTTCGGAGTGGCATTATTTCAGTAAGTAGACTACATAGGCCTTTCATATTTGGGTGGATGACTTATTGTAATCATCCCTAGAGATGAGGGTCATCACTGTCACACTTCACTGATTACTTTATGCTTGATTGAGCATTGGAGAAAAACTTCTGAGTGGCATTATTTCACTAACTAGAGTAGGAAAGGCTTTCATGCTTGGGTGGATGATTCATTGTAATCATCCCTAGAGATGAGGGTCATCACTGTCACACTTAGAAGCTTCAGAAGCCTGTTGAAATTGGATGACCTCAACTGATTTCAACGACCTAAATGTATTTTCATGGGTGAAATGCAAAACGTGGCGTTACCACTGCAACTTTTGACGGATTCAAGCCAAGTTTACCAAAATTACACCACCTTTGCTTCTTAGGAAAGCTTTAGAAGTCTATTGAAAGTGGGTGGCCTTGATGTATTTTTGACCTACTTTGGAGGTCCGATGCATTGCATCCTCGAATGTACAATGCTATTCATGGCCAAGAGTCAAACCAAGTTCACCAAATTTATACTAGCTTTGCATCTTACAAAACGTCAGAAATCTCTTGAAAGTGGATGACTTTGACCTACTTTTGACTCGACAAATCTTATTTTCCTTGTGTGTCTTGGGTATAGTTGATTGTAGGTCCCTAGTTACTATTTAACATGAATAGCAAAGTACCTATGCTTTATTTTTGGTGTTCTTAAATTTATCTTGAAGTGTCCTTTGAAGGTCAAACTTAGGTAACTGAACATATGAAGTCATGTTGGCCAAGGGGTATTAAGTGCTTTACATGACATCTATCACTACGAAGCTTGAAACTGGCATGTCAAGCTCTGATTTGTATTAAGATGTTATATACTTTATAGGCCATTTTGTTTAAAAAAAAAAAAAAAAAGTGGTATATTCTGAGTAAATATATTGAGATTTACTTGATACATTCAACATCTACTAAATACCATTATAATGTTTGGTCTTACAATTACATTGCTACTGAATGCTGGCGAGACATTCATGCCCCCTGGGCATGGCTCTGGTTATATATACAAGGCAGAGTTTCTCTTTCAGTGCTAGTGGCAACATCAGTTGCGTTAACCTCAGTTGTTATAATGATTGCTACATTCAAATTGCTGGCACAAAGAGGTTTCCTTGAAGTATGTCATGTCCAGAGATCACTGATAGCCCCAGTCAACACTCATCTCTCATGCATTTTTACATTTAGCCCAAAGGTAAAGAAAGCAGATGACTATCTACAATGACGCACTGAAGAGTTCACTGGGTTGATATGATTAACAGTTGGCTAATCAATACTCAGGCCTGCTGATCAATTCTGTGGAAATACCAGTGCACTGCTAATCAATTTGTAGTTGTTGAAGGTTAAAAAATTGCTGATCAATTTGGAATGGATAAATTGATTGTGAGTCTGGGTGCATTTTCAACATGGAACTTTTGCTCTTTACAGTGGCTAATAGCCACAGTGCACACCACACTGAACTTTCATATGAAATGAAAATTACTCATTCGTATGTCACACCGTAAACTTTTGTACAGCACAAGGGGTGACTATATATAGTCCAATGCTGTGCTGACAGTCTTTTCACCTGGTATGTAGTGTTTTTCTGATGGATCCTTAGTCCTGGATTTTCTTATGACCAGTCGGCTCAGGGTGCTCATGCAATGTGTGACCTTTTCATGGAATTGGAAGTATCATGCACCACTCAATTCCAATAAAGTTGAACACATATTTGTCTTTCAGCTGGTATGTCATGGCCAAATCAATGACACACATGCACCTTAATTCACAAATGGTTTCACTTTCAGTCATAGCATGCGTCTCAGCAGAATATACATGTATGATTCACTCATTGCCTTTGGGTGTAGAATGGGGATTCAGTCATTGCCTGTGTGTGTAGAACAGGGATTCAGTCATTGCTGCTGTCTGTATGACGGATTTAGTCATTGCTGCTGTCTGTATGGCAGGGATTTAGTCATTGCTGCTGTCTGTATGGCAGGGATTTAGTCATTGCTGCTGTCTGTATGGCAGGGATTTAGTCATTGCTGCTGTCTGTATGGCAGGGATTTAGTCATTGCTGCTGTCTGTATGGCAGGGATTCTGTCATTGCTGCTGTCTGTATGACAGGGATTTAGTCATTGCTGCATGCTCTCCGTATGACAGGGATGTGGTCATTCTTTTGTCTGTATGGCAGAGATTTAGTCAATACTCTTGTATCTTTGACAGATTCAGTTATGCTGTTGTCTGTGTAACAAGGATTCATTCATTTCTAGTATTTGTAGAACAGGGATTGGGTCATTACTCTTCTCTGTGTAACAAATTAGATTACTCTTGCTTGGTGCTGATATCTCTATGAAGCAGGGATGCAGTCTGTCTTGCTGTCTGCATAGCAGGAATTCTCTCCTCTTCTATGTAGCGTGTGGCAGGGAGGCAGTCAATGTGTCCATCTATATGGTAGGGCTTCAATTATTGCCTTTATCAGTAAAGTACGATTCGAAGTGTCTGGACATTTATGGCAGGGATTCAGTCCGTTTCTCTTTTAACAGTCAGTACAACTAGCACTGAGGGGTAAAGATAGGCAAACAACTGCCACTTGTGAGTCAACAACTACCACTGGTGGGTAAGAATAAGTAAACAACTGCCACTTGTGAGTAAACAACTACCTTTGCTACAAACTTAGTAATGAGAAACAAGTTTCCTTCATTAATTAATTAATTAATTGCTGCATGAGAAATTGACACGCAATTTGGGCCACCTTTGTGGGTTAATGCACTTAGACAGAAGAGCTCCAATTTAAATTTGTGACAGATTGATACTTTAAATCTATATTACAAAGAACCATCTCCCGAATGTGCCAAGAGAGAAGTTCATGAAGTGTTCATTGTCATTGTGAAGACCATCCATCTCTTCAAAGTTGTGATGTAGAATTTGTACATCTAGTGATCCTCAGGTAATTCTGTTAATATCTTGATTCAGAACATTGTTCCTGTTGAACGGACTTGGCTTGCCTGCAGTGCAGACCTTCTTAGTAATTTAAGGGATTTAATTGGCCAACGGTTAGTTGTGCATGCATCGTAGAAAGCAGAATTAGTAGAATAGAAATGCTGGTTGGGTAAAAACTCTGTGCTTAACCGCTATTATGCCATTGCTGTGATGCAGTTGTGGTATGTGTGCACAAGAAGATAGCATGTCTGCTGTGCCCCAGATATCATTCAGCACTGAGACACATCAACAAACCGGCCCCCTCCCCCCACCCAACACACACACAAGCGAATTAAGTCTTGCCAATTATTAAACATTGCAGGCATACTAGAAGTGCTTAGCAGTTTACTGGGACGTTGAAGCACAACTCATTCACCTTGGACAACTGGAGTCATCGTCAGTGTGTCTAAGATGTCAAGAATGTCACCCTCACAAGTCAATTCTCATTTCACTGAATGTCGATCTTCTTTACTTGCTCTTTTTCACAAAGAACCAGATAGCGTGTTTTTCTCAGTTGGTGAGATGATCACTAACTTAGACAAGAAGAAATCGGTGAGTGGCCGCCAGCATGGTGATTTGGTCTATGTTGTGCCAAGGTTAGCTTGCATGCGCTTTCCCTTCTTGACATTGATTTGCTCCCTTGGACTTTTGTTTCATACGACTTTAATGTTTTGGGGCCATGGCAAGCCTGATATTTTATTGTATTTTGTGTGCCAAAGTTGGCTTAAGTTAAGAGGAAGCTCCATAATGTTGGTTGGAAATCTCTTACAATGGCCATCATTGTGAGTGTTTTCCCATCAATAGAATTCTTGTTTTTAACTTTAAAAAAAACACAACATTTTTCACAAAGGTGTTTTGGGTTGATTTTTCACTAAATAAGTTTTGGGGCCTGAGTTTGATATTGGCCTACCTGTAGTAGTACAGTAGTCCCTCCTTTGAAAGACCACTCCTTTGGGAGACCACCTCCTTTGAGAGACCACAATGATCAGGTCTCTCTGTAGTACTTTTCATGTTATTTATACCTCCTTTGAGGGACCACCTGCTTTATGTGACCACCTTTTGGGTGGCACTAGGGGCGGTCTCTCAAAGGAGGGACTACTGTATGTAAAATGTGGGCCAATATCTGAAAATGTTGAAAATGCTGTTTTTCAAAACATTTCTCGTGAATTATCACAAAACTTGACAGAATGTTCATAAGCAAACAGATGAAAATGCACCAAAATTTGGTGGCACCAGTACTAGGCTAGATGAGCTTCTACATGTGTTGAAATCACATTAAATTCAATATTTTGAGTGAGAATAAGGCTAATGATACCCAATGCACTGCAAAGGTGTATTATATGGATGACCTTGACCTAATTTTTCCATGCTGTGTATATCTCAGCAATACCTGACCTGGAACCCTTTTGGCACAGAGTTCTGGCCCCCCATTTCTCATGCCCAGTGTGGGAAACACTGATGGGCAGTTTATAAAGAATCTCCTTGAACTCCACACTGATTAGTATTTAGTACTATGTAATGACTCAGATGAGAACTTGGATATCTAGTCCAAATCACTGGGGTTTTTTTTTTGTTTTGTTTTTTTTTTTTTTGTTTTCCTCATTTAGTCAATTTGAAAGGCAGTCAGAAGTTTTTTTATGTTAAATTTGAAAATGAGATGCATCAATTCAACATAACAGACTTCAAATTCAAAATACTGAGAAAGGATACCGTATGTCTAATGACACCAAATGTACCATGAATGTGTTTCATGTGTGGAAGTTTTATTTTGCAAAATATGGATGACCTACTCTCCCAAGGTCATTGAGGGAATGCATTTCAGAAAATGGATTTCTGTGTTGGTCATCTGATTACTTGTCAGCAGAGCATTTGACCCATGGGCCCCTTGTTTTGAGCATATTGTGATGAGAAACACCATCCATTAAAATTGTGTGTCACCCTGACTATAATCCTGCCAGACTGCAGTTTTCTGTTTGTAACTTTTAGTTTGCTGGGATAATTCTGATTTTTCCAAGAGACGACGATGATAATTGATTGATATTTGGAATACATGTATATGTGGTAGTAAGTGAGGAACGGTCTGTGCCCCCCAGGCAATGTATCTGAAGTGGTTTATGGTTCCTGCTTGATGGTTTCACTTAAATTAACTGTCTTCTTTTGTTTGTTCTTTCATAGACTTTAAGTATTAAATACCTGACATAGTTCTATACACAACTGATTATCCAATTAACTCTTTCAGTGCTATGTCTTGGACTGAGTCAACCTCTTTCCTCTGCATGCTTTTTGGTACAATATGCCAAGGAAAGCTGTTGACTTGGCCCACGTTTTTTTCTTTTAAAATATAAAGGCTGCTACTTGACTAAAAGGTATTTAATGAGAAATACGGAATTGTTTCTAGACTTCTGATGAGCTTACTGACTATTGTGCCGGACATGAAAGAGTTAAATGCACTAATCAGGAGATGCTGCATTTCTTGTGTAGTTCATGTTGTTCTTGACAGAAGTTCATCATTGAGCAGTGGCCACTGTAACTGCTGTATGAAATTTATCTTGGGACTGTTGGATTCTTAGCGGCTTTTTTGTTGTTGTTGTTGCGCTTTGTTGCCTGTCTAAGCACGTTTAGTTCAAGCTCAAGTTCAAGTACACATTGTCAAGTAGATTGTTAGAACTATAATGATATATCGCTTGAGATAGTGTGTAGATTTTGATATTGAAAACAAAAGTAGAGATCTGTGTTAATGTCTCGCCACGAGAATTTTACTTTTCACACATGACATTTCTCTGTTCCTGCAGCATATGTATATGTGCGTGTATATATATATTTCGGTTACAGCTCATGCGCTCATTCATGTTCTGTGCAAAGAGATTTTCCTTTCATTGTTGTTCCAAAGGCACGTGTACTATTCTGTGTTGTACAGAAATAGACTTTCCCATAATTGCCTGCTTGACAGCACACTCTGGTTTGAAGTAAGTGTATTTTGTGATTAGGTTTCCGAGGAGCAAGTTTTTACTAATAGCTGACTGGTCAGCTGAGGTTATAGGATGGTCCATTGTCTGTCTGTCTGTCAGTCGATCTGTTTGTCTGTCCGTCCACAATTGACATTTTTGACTTCTTCAAAATCATTTGCCAGAATCACTTCAAACTTGGTGAGGATCTACCTTGAGTGGGTCTCTGCCAAGGTTGTTCACTTGGTCATGCTCCATTTAGTTTGGATTTTTTGGGGGGGGGGTGTTTTGTTTTGTTTTTACTGAGTGAGTGAGTGTTTTTGTGAGTTATTGAGTAATTTTTTGACATAGAGTAAATGTGTACTTAGGCATATCAGAAAAGAAGGAAAGTCATCAGCATTTAAGTCCAAAACATGTTGTCAAAACATAATTTTCCTTAACCAGATTTTAAGTACAATTCGGCAAACTGGTAACTGTCGTTGGCCGGTGCTTTCTACTGGTAGCCCCCGGGGGTTTAACCTGCCAGAAAACATGTAATCCTAAAATGTCTGAAAGGTTAATATTAAAATAGAATTATGTCAAAAGATAAAATTATCAGTAAAGCAGCACGTCTAAAATGTAAAATTATTGCAGCCAAACTGTTTAACAATCTTTGGATATTAACAGCAAAATTTGCAGGGCAAGACAGAAAAAAATGAAAGTCATTCGCTTTTAAGTCAAGAAAATTCAATCAAAATATAATTTTCCTTTTCAAGATATCAAGTACAATTAGGCAAGCTTGTAACTTTTGTAGGCCACTGCTAGTGTGACTTTGACCTATCTTTCAGGGTCATTAGGCACTAAAGAAAGGGACATTTAATTCAATATCTTGATAAAGAATAAGGTATATGATGCCAAATGTACCACAAATGTATATCATGTGGAAGTTTGATATTGCATAACATGAATATTACTAACCTTGATTACTTTTTCAAGGATTGAATACAATTCAAAAAATGATTTTTTCGTGACGGTGGTCAGCATAGGATTAGGCCCGTGGGCCTCCTGTTTATTCATTTTTTTATCAAATCTGAAAAAGCTTCTCTAAAGGCACCAAGCTAATTGCTTGGAAATTGCATAGGGACACTTCTGGGGACACCCTGACCTTTATTTGTTCACTAGGTGGTGCTGAATTTAAATTTTTTTTTTTTTTTTACATTTGTTTCAAACAATTTTTGTGTTTTTGCTATTTTTAGACTTCTGCTCTGAAAACATTACTCAGGTTGTTCTGAAACTTGGTGGAAATGTAGCTTGTGGGAGGGTTAAACAAAATTGTTCACTATGTGGTGGTACTCTGGATCCCTGATTTTGAATAAATTTTTGAGTTTGGATACTGTGAATTCATTTAGTTTCACTGAGTTTTAATTTTTTGCTTATTTTGCTGAGGTTTCAAAGCTGCTAAAATATGAATCCAGTGAAAAAGATTTTTAACAGGATATGGATAGGAATTATAACAAAATTTTGAATTTTAAGTTTCAGTGAAATGTCCAAAATACAAAAGTGCAAAAATTAGAACCTGTGAAAATAAATATATCCGCAGTACTTGTCAGTTAATGCATGCATTTCTATTGATTACCGTAAGTCAACAGGGATTGCAAGAGAAATTCACATATTTGATTTCTTCTCCAAAAACCAACAAGGAGATTCACTTCAAACTTGGTGGGGATGCATCTTGGATGAGTCTCTGCCAAATTTGTTTAAATGGTCATGATTTATTGACTTTCAAGTTTTTTATGAATTATTTACCTAATTTCATGGCAAAATTTTAAAAACTCTTCTTTTTTGAAACTGCTCAGCCAATTGCTTTGAAATTGCACAGGGACACTTCTGTGGACCCTCCTCTAGCCTTAATCTGTTCCAACAGGTGGTGCTGCAATTTTTTAAATATTTTGTCAGCATTTTTGTGTGTTTTCCATATTTTTTATTTCTCCAACAAAACTTTCATTTAGATTGTTCTGAAACTTGGTCTTAATATAGCTTGTTGGTGGGTTAAAGAAAAGTGTCCACCAGGTGGTGTTACTCTGGATCCCTGATTTTAATTCAACAAATTTTTCAATTGGAGGGACCTGTTGGTCAGTGCATGCAATCCTATCGATTACCATGCATGTAAGATAATGGGGATTGCAATGGAAACTCACATGTTTTACTTTCTCTCCAAACTTCTCATCTCCTAGACAGAGTGGGACTTATGGGTGGAATTTCAAGGTCAGCTGAGGATGGGCTGATCACATGGCGGTCTTTTTTTTTTTGGGGGGGGGGGGGGGTCTTGGAAATTGTCCACCCAAAAGCCACTTGGCTGATGGGTTTGAAATTGCACACAAGCAGTTTTGGGTACCCATGGAACAGGGTGGGACTTATAAAGGGTTGAGGATATCAAGATCTGTTCGGATAGCCCTTTTGTTTTTATCAGTGTCACAGAGGACCGAATTGTTAAAACAGCTATGAAAACCACTGACAAATACAAACATATTTCTCTATACAGTGGTACCTGCTGTATGTGGCCACCCCTTCTGCCAAGAAAAAGTGGCCACATACAGCAGGTGACCTGTCACTGCAGGTAACTTTACAAAGAAACTGATTCTTGTGTCCCAGCAAGGTGACCACAAAAAGCAATGTGGCTGCTCACGGCAGTGGTTGCATACAGCAGGTACCACTGTAGATCATGAGATCTTGTACATTCATGTTCTGTTGTCAGCTTCTGTTTTGAAATATTGAGAAGAATTGGTCATTATATATTTTCATGTTGTTTTCCCAAAGCAAAGATGGTAATGCACTGTTCTTAAAATGTTATGCAACTGAGAACTCTACATTTGTAGGTTTCTGACCTCATGGATGAAATATCCACAAATGAGTCATTTCGTCCTGGCAGAAATTATCGAATTGCAGTAAGCAACAAAAATGTTTTTATGTATGGCATATTTGTTGTTTAAAATTGACATTTGTGGTTTTTACCCTCAGCACATAAAGTGCCGGAGGGTTTTGTCCTCCCCTGCATCGTCCATCCGTCTGTCCATCCATCTTGTCGACACTACTGGCATATCTCAAAAATATTCATTGTAGCTGAAATTTTTGTTACAGAAGGACTTTATGATGGACCAGGTTCCTATTGAAAACCAACTTCTCCTGATTATTTTTAAACTTTTTATAAAACTTTTAATGTATTTATTTGAAGGCTGCCTGACAATGTTACCACTTTATCTTAAAAACTATTGACCACAGCTTTACCAAATTTTTTGTCAGAGATGTATCTTATGATAGACCAGGTTCCTATTTAAACCAGCTTCTTTTGATTATTTTTAACCTTTTTATGAAACTTTTGATAAATTACATTCATTTGAAAGGAGTCTGAGTGGCATCAGCCTTGACCACATTACTGCGATATTTAAAAAAATATTGACCACAGCTTTACCAAATTTTTGTCAGAGATGTAGCTTATGATTTGCCTCCAAAGCAGACCCCAACTGCATATTTTGTGAACTCCGCTCGGGTCTGCCCTTCTTTGACAAGGTCACTTTGTTAGCGTTGGAAAAGTGACTCAGTTTCTAATTGGCTGAGTATGGTTACTATGGAAACAGGCTTTGATACACTGGGAACCAGAGGCTGCTACTGGTCTAGGGGATAATGATGAACTTCCTGATTGGTGTCTTAGTCTAGGGGAAGGTCACAGTATAGTTTTGTTTCTGTTACAATAAATAAAATCCTGTCGAAGAAAGGCAGACCAAGTGTAGTAACATGCAACTTGGTCTGCGCTGCAGGCAAGCTTATGATGGACCATAATAAACTTTTGTAAAACTTAAAGTATTTAACTTCAAGGCTGTCTGAGTGGTGCACAAGGGGACAACGTTACCATAATATCTCAAGAAGGATCCAATGCAGCTTCACCAAATTTTTTTCAGAGATGCACATTATAGTGGACCACGTTCCTGTGGAAAGCAAGCATGCTGTTATTATCTTTAAGCTTGTTATGAAACTTTTGAAGTATTTATTTGATGGCCGTATGAGTGACATACAGTACAGTAATCTCTGTCACCAGAACTTGCCCCAAGAACACATCCAAAAGAGCTCTTTCATTTTATAGACAACAATATGGAAATTGTTTGTAAAGTATTCTGCTTCAAAGTCTCAAAAAAAAAAAAAAAATGCAGAGACGAGGAGAAAAAGATTGTGGGTGCTGAGGGTAAGCCGTTCTCTGAACGTTATTTTTGTTTTTTGTGTTTGTGCTTCCCTTGTAGTGATGGGAGGCATTATGTTTTGGGTTTGTCATCCATCTATCCACACAATCCATCATTCAGTACAATCCACACAAACATTTGTTCCCGCAATATGTTCAAAAGACTGGAAGGGATTTTTCTCAAATTTGGTACAAAGGTGCTTCATTGGACAAAAATCAGGTCTCAAATTTTCAGGTTATTGTGTCCTATTTATGGGACACAGTGACCTACTTAGTCTAAATTTGTTTACCACGATGTATTTGGAGTACACGGATGGAGTGTTCTCAAATATACGACAGAGATGCATTATAAGACAAAGATCAGCTGATTACATTTTCAGATCGCTGTGACCTATTGTTTGGTAACCGTGACAGGCTGTGTGATTAATATGTTTTAAACCGATCTTCAGTAATTTGACCTTTATTACCACAATATCTTCAAAATGCTTTGTTATTTGCTCTCAAATTTGGTACACAGATGGATTATGAAACAAAGATTAGATCATAATAAGATTTTCAGGTCACTGTCTGACTTTTTGTATGGTTACTGATAATTACTGGGACTTACTGCGTGGACCTACAATGTATTAACAGTCAAGTTGACTTTATTACCCCAAATATCTTCAAAGTACCTGGGTGGATTCTTCTCAAGTGTGGCACAGAGATGCATTATAAGACAAAGAACACATAAGATTTTCAGGTCATTGTGACCTATTGTGTGGTTTACACTGTGACCTATTTTGTGGACCTCTTCACAATCGATATGACTTTGTTGGCACAGTACGGTCGACCAGCCTGGTTGGATTAAAATTTGGTACAGAGATACATTCTTTAAGAAAAAGAAAAAAAAAAAAAGAATAGCTGATCATATAGTTTGACCTATTCACAGTCAAGGTGACTTTTCAACCACAGTATTTTAAAGTGGTCAGATAAATTGGTCTCATATTTAGCCTAGCGATGCGCTATCAGACAAAGATTGGCTGATTAGACTTTCAGGTCACTGTGACCTATTGTGTACTTACTGTGAACTATTTACAGTCAATCTGACATTGTTACTGCGGTATCTTCAAAGTGCCTGAATGAATTATTCCCAAATTTGGTACAGAGATGCTTTACAGAGAGAAAATAGCTGATTAGATTTTCAGGTCACGGAGACTTAATGTTTGGTTACTCACAGTGACCTGTTTACAGTCAATTGATTTTGTTACTGCAATATCTGAAATTGAATATCGTCAAATTTCGTGGAGGATTTTATTCAAATTTTATTTATCAGGCTGAATGTTATTAGCAAGAGATGACAATTAGAGTTTCACTTCAGTGCAACATAATTATTCATCAATTATAGGTGAAGTGGACAGGTGAAGGAATCCCAGTGATTGCTTGCAGTCATAGTTCTGTAGTTTGTTTTCTTCTTTGTTTTTGTTGTTTGTCGTTTTGTTTTTGTTTTTGTTTTCTTTTGCATTTTTAATTGTTGGTTTATGTTACCTTTACAGAGGTGTATCATTTCTTTGAGTTTTGTTTTCAGGCCATTTTTGAAACAGACCTTAAGGTTGAGCTGTGAAATTATTCAAAAACTAAAGCAGACATTTGGTCTGAACCAAAGTTAAACAAATGTACCAAGAAAATTCCTAATTGGAGACACTATTTAATTTTGTCAGTGTGTCAGAAATTCAAAATTAAAAGACCATGTTAAATAAAAATGCTTGAATCATGTAAATTTTTTAGACATGTGGTGGCAAAAATACAAAATAAACCTAGCACAAGTTTGCAAATTGTAGTATGTGCAAAGTGCTGGCAGTTGACGTATTGTGGTTGTGTATGTAATATAAACTTCTGTTCACAGATTAACTTGATGCACGTGCCAACACACACAACATTGCTACCAGGAGTATGTGTGTGTATGTGTTGATATTTTCAGACAATGAACAGAACAAAGTCATTTCATACAAATGTACATGATAATCGAAAGCAACTGGATGTATCACTTACTTTAGGCAATTATCTTTAAGGTGTGCACAGAATATAGCACTACATATACATTGTATGTAGATATTATTGTGACAGTCGACTCTGTATAATACAGTTCTCTACTGTGTGCTTAATTAGGCTTAGAGGATAAGTGTATCATTTTAATTTAATTCCCTGAGCATTTGAACAGTTGAAAGAGAAAGGTCAGCTCCGTGGGTGGCCAACTTCAATATTGATTGAATGCAATTGATCTTTCAGCTTTCACGATGACTGCAATCCACCACATAAGAATAAATTGGTAGATTGTAGTCTGTTGTTGCAGCAACTTGTCCTTGTTGTTTTTAGTAATCTGTATATGCCTGGAGTCTTACAATTTTATGATCATTTTATATTACATGTTGAAATACCAAGAGTAAAATGTGAAAGCTCGAGTACATTGTAACAACCAGTGCAATGCAGAGAGAGGCAAAATGCCAAAAATATGCCACTTTTAGCATGGTTTGCCAAAAAATGCAGGGAAGATTGACCAAAAAATCTTTCTGTCATCATTGTTTCTGAGAAGTGCAGAGGGAATTTTCTTTGACTTTGTTTGGTCAGCGTTCCTCAACGATTTTGCTGAGAAACACCCAAGATACATCGCCCATCAACTTTATTGATGCACTTGACAAAGTACAAAAAAAATACCAAAGGTACTCCACCCATCAATCTTACTTTGGCATTTCTCAGCATTTTTGCTCAGAAATACCAAGATGCCCTAATGGCACAGAAACTATCATGGCACTGTTCTCAACATAAAATGTCTAGTGTGGCCCTTTTTGGCATTTTGACTCTGCCTGGTGTAACCTTCTCGTCTTTGTTTAGTAAGGACAAAGCTGGGATTACTGTATGTATGAAAGGGAGAAAGATAGTTAATAGTATTTTGCCTGGAAATTTGACTGATGCACATTTGGGTTTAGGTAGGGCTGATGCTGACATATATTTCTAGGTTTCGTATGTAAATACATTCATTTGATGGAAAGTCAAGTTATATTTGAGTTTTCCTCCAGTTTTGATAGAATTAAGATATGCAGTGCATTATATATCTCAAGTTTGGAAGTTCTAATTGTGATACAAATGAAAGAAATCACTAAATACTGTTCAAACTTAATATGGTGGGTACTGGACTGTGTTGAGAAAAAGCAAAGTCTCTGCATGAAATGAAAAAATCCCTCACGCTGTTGGATTTTGGTTGCATAAAGCTAATCAGTAATCTCATGAGATTAAAAAACCTATCAATGATTTAAAAAAACAAACAAAGAAAGACAAAGATTTATACATAAGAGGCAGGGCTGCAAAAGTGAAGAGATTTGATTTTGGGAGCAACACCAAAACGGGCAAAACTTCACTTTGTCCCTTTTTTTTTGTGGAAGGAAAACAGAAAATTGAAAATAATCCCAGAGACATTTTGAGAATAATTTGCATGAATTTAGATGTATTAAAACATGATTTCAATAAACTATTTCAATTCATAACTGGTACTCATAGGCTGACATGAACACAGAATACAGTGCACTTGTGGATGGTTTCGGGGGCTAGTTCCAAGGTGGCCATGGGTGGCCGCCTCTGGCAGCAGTCCTGCTGACTGGCCCTTCCAACTGGCCTGGTTGGGATGTAGCAAACTGTGCCATATGGAGCGGACTGTTGGATTCAGTCCTTCTCAAGGCAGTGGATCCTCTTATCTGTGGTTCGTCTGGCTCAGTGGCAAGATAATTACCAAGGCACAGGGGTAGAAATTAACTGATTTTAACCAGTAGCATGGGTTTGCTACCACGTTTAATTTTTGGTAGCAAATCTAAGAATTGAGTAGCAAATCATGAGGGTTTGGCAAGCACCCACAGGGGGCAAAGCCCACCGGGATTTTGACCAGAAAAAAATTTGGGGAGCAAAGGTTTGCTACCACACAACAAATATAGGTAGCAGATCATAAAAGTTGGTAGCAAATGCTACCAATGCTGCCGCTAATTTCGACCTTTGAAGGCAGCGCTTGGATGATTTCACAGTGCATCCAGATACATGTATATTCTAGATATCAGCTGGGAGTATGTTGAATAATCCGGGACCACAAACTCCAAAACTTGTATGTCTAACATTTAGAAAGTTCTTTGGGCCTCCGAAATTAACTGCTGGAAATGCCCTTTGTTGCCTTAATACATAAAGAACAACCAGCATACAGTTGAGGTTAAGAACATTCATTGCAGCTGTCCAGTAAGTTGTTAGCCTGGTCAAGAAATTATTTTGGGGATAGTTGGACACAAGACTTCTGGTTTCATTGTGAAAGTCAAGCTCATGATAGAGCTTGGATGACAGATTTCTTGTACTGATTAGGTGGAAGTGTTGTTGGGCACTTGACTTGACTTTTTGAGATCAATATAGGAAGGAGATTATTAAGTTGTGAAAAACACTTCATTACGAACGTCAATGCTGACTTCAAAATGTTGGAATTGGACTCCTGCTTGTTGCTCTTCGTTAACCATGCATGATGTGACAACAGCTTTCTTTGACACACTGGGCCAGAGACGACAGCTTTGCTTGACACACTGGGCCAGAGACGACAGCTTTCCTTGACACACTGGGCCAGAGACGACAGCTTTCCTTGACACACTGGGCCAGAGACGACAGCTTTCCTTGACACACTGGGTCAAAGACGACAGCTTTCCTTGACACACTGGGCCAGAGACGACAGCTTTCCTTGACACACTGGGTCAGAGACGACAGCTTTGCTTGACACACTGGGCCAGAGACGACAGCTTTCCTTGACACACTGGGCCAGAGACGACAGCTGTCCTTGACACAGAAATCTGTTGACTGATAAGATCTGATTCTTTGTGACAAAAAGAATCAGATGTTGATCACATTAAATGCTTGTTAGTACATGTAATTTGAAGGAGGAAAAGAAGCCCATACTGTTGCATTAGGTCCCTTGGGGTTAAAAGACAAAAAGGACACTAATTTTTTTTTCATATTTAGTTATACATAAAAACTTTCTTCCAATAGACACAGAAATGATTTTAATGTAGCATGCAGATTGCTTGTTAATGAAAAAAATAGTCACCTTCCATTGTCACTTTTCCATGCTATCCAGGAGTACAGAAATGTGAGTCAATGAAACCAATGTGTTGTAATTATTCTTGTGTCTCAAACAGCTTAGTCTTTGATGTTTATTAAGACCTGTATTGTCAATTTAGATTGAGTACTATCCTCTCTCTCTCTCTCTCTCTCTCTCTCTCTCTCTCTCTCTCTCTCTCTCTCTCTCTCTCTCTCTCTCTCTCTCTCTCTCTCTCTCTCTCTCTCTCTCTCTCTCTCTCTCTCTCTCTCTCTCTCTCTCTCTCTCTCTCTCTCTCTCTCTCTCTCTCTCTCACATATGCTTGAAGTATCATTCTATGTGTACACTGTATATATGAAAAACCAGTAATGTATGCTAGACATCTTATATCTGACATTTAATTTAGCATATCTAAAAGAGATTTTGTTGCCCTATCCCACGATTTGTTTTCATAATTTCTCTTTCCTTGTTATATCTTTGCCTCCAATTGTAAAGATTGAATTTCAAAATGAAGTATGCTATGTTAAAACAAGTACTAAAATGTGTTTCTTTCCAAGATCTCATACTAAGATTGTACCCCTTCTTGCCCACTCAGACTGTAGACCAGGTCAGCACACTGCCCCTGGACAGCTCTGCTGCAGGTCAGCTACAAGACAGTCTGCATACAGACCGACAAGGGCAATGGCTGCGCCGCCGTAGGCTGGATGGCTCACTCAACAGGGTCCCTGTGGGGTTCTACCCAGATGTCTGGAAAGTGCTGGAAAGGGTACGGAAGAGATGGATATTTTGTTATCAGAGTTTATCCTAACTCATATTGTAACTCAATCTTTGATGCTGACATTGTCTTCCCATATATGGAGTTTGAATTATTCAAAAATAGCACAGTTGTACAATGACCTGCAATATGTCATTTAACCCTCCCCCCCCCCCCCCCCCCATTGAGGCTTGACTCAGCAGCTTTCCTTGGCAAATTGTAAGCAAATGTCAAGGAAGGCCATTGAACCATGACCTGTGAGTTTCTGGTCAGTTTCCCACACTGCATGGTAAATTTGACAAATAAAGCAGTTTCTTAAGGATATACATTAGGTCAGCAATGACTTTCACAATTTGTTACACACATTACAGCTAAAAGTAGCTTTCCTTTGATATGTCATCATTCTAACTTCAAACATCAGTATCTTTGGAACAACAACAAAAATTAATATTTAAAATCTGAGACAGGCTTTTTAGCTCAGCTGGCTTGTCAGTCAGCAGAGCTTATGCCATCACTCTTCATTTGTTGTCTGTCATCTATTCACAATTTACGTTTTCGATTTCTTCTCTGAAACCATCAGCCAGATTCACTTCAAATTTGATGGCAATGTACCTTGGGCGGGTCTCTACCAAGTTTGTTCAAATGGTCATGCTCGAGTGACTTTTGGGTTCTTAAGGATCCTCCCCATGGGAGGGGGGAACCCTTTCTGTTTTCGGGTTGTCACTTGGAAGAGGAAACTTTTTCCAGTGCTGATGGGGGCAATGACAGGCTGGGGACATCCATGTCCTTTTGATACTTTTCTAGTTTTGTTCATTTTTGGTAAAATCGTAAAAAGTATTTTATCTCCAAAACCATTCCGTCAATTGCTTTGAAACTGAATAGGAAAACTTGTAGTGGCCATTAGACCTTAGTTTGTTCGCCAGGTGGTGCAGTTTCTATTTTCTTATGAATTTTTGTGCTAATGCTATTTTCAACTTCTCCAAACTGTCACTCAGATTGTTGTGAAACATATTGGAAATGTTGCTTCTGGGAGGGCAAAGTTGATTATGAGGTGGTGATACTCTGGATCCCTGACTTTTAATGAATTTATCAATTTGGATACCTATCCGTTAATGTATACATTTGTATTGATTACCATGTAAGTCAATGGGGATTGCAATGGTAACTCACATTTTTTTTACTTCCTTTCCAAGATCCTCATCCCCTAGACTAGAGTGAGACTTACATGTACCATGAGTTGAAGGTCAAGGTCAGCTGAAGAGGGGCCGATGCCACAGCCCTCTTGTATAAATTTTGTGACATTAGAAAGTGTTTTGGTTTATAATTGTAAATAATACCCACCAGGATGGCACGCCCCGGGCCAATAGCTTTCATTAGCACAGGTGGGATGCATTGCACCAAAACCCAGCTGAGTAAAGCTATTAACTGACCCTTATTCTGCTCAGAAAAGGATTGAAGCGGATCTGTAGTTCAGAACAAATATGTATAGTGGCTTTGTTAGTTTTCAGGCTGTCACATTTGTGGTACTGGTTTTGTGAAACAGAAATAAAAACTTGTCAAAACAGCGTTAATTAGGAAACATTTGTTCTGCTGACAGAATAGCCAAATAGTGAGAATGAAATAGAAATGTAAATGCATGGACTGGTCAAGCATTGACTAAAATCACTAAGCCTATCACAAAAAAAAAAAATCTGATGTTTTTCAAGAACTGGCAAGAAGAGAATCATGGGAGAAATCAATTACAAAAGATAGCACAAGCAGCATATGTAAGTACCAAATAGTGTCCTGGTATATATCGAGTCATTCACCACGTGTCTTCATTAAGAAGGTTAAAAGTTCTCTCTGCTTTTGAATGTATAGTTTACAAACATGCAAATTACAAGATGCTTCATTGCCTGTCCTGAGGCAGTTAGCAAAAGAAATTGAATGTGATATAAGCTTTGATGATGCATTCAGAACAAGGCAGTGATTGGACTAGTGTGGCTATCATAGCTCTTAAACTGTTGGATTTCCTTTTGATTTCAGTGTCATGGTCTGTCCATTTCTGCTCATGTCCTGGCCACAAATCTGACCAGAGAAGTAAGTACAACTGTGGAGGGTTCGTGGTATCAGACGTATTGATTGATGCCCTGCAATATGGTCTATTGGAATCCAGTGAGACTTACACGACAAGACAAAATTTTAAGACTAGTAAAGACTAGCAAATACCGGTGATCTTTTAATGCACACCCATTGCCCACAATACAACCGTCACAAACTGCAATATCAGCTAGCAAAAGTGTCATTTCAAATCTTGTGTACAGTCAAGCCTACATGTTTATGTGATTAAAGGTTGTTCTTGAAAACGGAATACAGAGGCAAGTCCCGGTCCTGGTACTCTGCAGGGATTGCAGTGTGGAGAGACCACTCGAATGGGATGACATCTGCTGTGAAATAGGACTCTTTTTATGACACTTTGCCAAGTCCTTTCTATATCAATAACGCCTGCCAGTATGGGCCACAAGTTGGTCACTCACACAGATGGGCATTTCATCAAGACAGGTTTTACCATACTGAAAGTATTTATGGTCATTTTAATGGTTACAGATGACTGCCGGAGAACTGAAGTTTGCTCTACAGGTGGAGATGGTACTGAATCGCATCCCTCAGCCCGAGTACCGACAGTTGATGGTGGAAGCCATGATGGTGCTTTGCCTTGTTGTCAACAATGACAGCGAAAAGGTCTTCTGGCATGAAATTATTCATGTAGACAGACTTGTCGCCAAAGCAAATGAAATATTTCTACAGGAACAGGTGTGTACATGATTGTATAAAGTGACAAAAAGGGCTGTTGCAGGGTTCAAGACAACTCGGTCCATACCTATGGTAAATGTAACAGATAAACTTGTTGAAAAGATTTAAAATTTGTGCAGTTTTGTTCTTTATTCTGATATCTGTAAAAGATATTATTTTTGGTGCACTGTAATTAAAAGTGAGCTTCAAAATAATTTAGTAAAGTTCTTTTACATGTATTTAAAGACAGGTATTAAAAAAAAAAAAAGTATAAAATAAGGCTCATTCATAATGTGGTAATAGATGCCTACAGAACTGGAGGTAATTTTGTATCTGTGCTTGAGACTACGTGAGCACAAATTTGCTCATCACAATGAACCTTAAAACAAAAATTAAATTCAAGCAATTAAAGAAACGTTTTAAATCAATATTATGCAGTACCCTTAGCTTAAAAAAGTTAAAGTGGGTTGTAGTATTTGCCCTTTAACTCTTGAATATTATTTTAAACCTTTTCTCCTTGAATTTAGGCTGAATAAACAACTTTCCTTGCTGTGGGTAACACCCAATCCACACCAAGGAAAGCTGTTGATCTGGGGCATGTTGTCTTGATTGGTCTCCACAATTCTCCTTTAAAGTGTTTTTATTACTGTTTATTACTGTTGAAATTAGTTGAAAATATTGAAGCTGAGGACATTTGACCAGCAGTCAATTTTGGTCAGTTCAAGGAGGAAAGGTTCCATAACCATGAAAGTGTACACATGTAGTAAGTGGAATTCTCTGTATCTTACTTCACTTTTTACAAATGTAAGTTTAAAAGAATCTGTTTGAAAAATTGCTTTATATTGAGAGAATAGGCCCTAAACCTACAAAATCAGCCAGCCTGGGTGGACATATTAAACATGACACTCAAGATAAAAAGCAGTAAAGTGAGATTAAATTTTCATTTGACTGTAGTATGTCGCCCCAGTTATGCATATGAATTTTCCCTCTGAAAGTCCCACTCTGATTTTTAAAAAAAAAATTGTATGGGGTGCAGCAAGCCTCCTGGTTGGCTGGTAATGTAGGTCAGCATCTCGAATTAGATACTGTAGTTCTAGAAATTTTCACGCGTGTTTAATTTCGCGCAAACTCATTTTTTTCTGAAATTACAGAATTTTTGCGCATTTTAGTTTCGCGCAATCCAATGCCAAACAATGTAGTGAAATACAATGCAACTTATTTTCGCGCATTTTAATTTCGCGCTGTAGTTGGTAGCGCGAAAAGCGCGAAAATTTCTAGAACTACAGTAACACCACAAGTAATGGATTGAGGAAAGGCCAGACACTAAATGGCAGATTGAGTCATAGATTTCGCTTTATTGATGCTCCACAGAATTCCGGGGGAGGAAGTAGCACACAGCTGAGTATGACCGCAGACAGCAGCATTGCTGGGGTCCATCTGGAGTTCTACGACTCCGCACCCAGTGGTCGCTATGGAACCATGACATATCTCTGCAAGGCTACAGCTCAGATGCTACACTTCCCTTCGTCCTTCGAAGGCAACCTGGACTGTGTGGTATCTTAACACCAAAGACTGATACTGGAGAGCTTTAACTGAGGATTGGTGCTGTAGGGCTAAACCTAAGATGTGATACCCTGGGGGCTTAAACTGAGGAATGATCCTGTAGGGCTGAAACTGCAACATGATATTGCAAGGCTGAAATTTAGAAATGATTCTACAGGGCATATCCTTCTGCACGGAACATTTTGGCATGGACTGAATGACTGTGGCTGCTAGAAGAGGCTGGGCGGTGATGTGAGAAGGTGTAATCTGTTGAACACACTGGACCAGCAGCGAGGTGCAAGGGTTCAATCTACATGAAGCAGCACCGTCATAATGACAGCCCCCTGTTGTAGTCACTGTTGCTGGTCGTACATACCAAATGTGTGCACCATAACAGAACAACACTTCCACAACGTCCGATATGAGATTCTCATGTCTCTCCTTGTATCCTGTGTGCTAGCCTGTGTTGCTTGTAGGCACACACTTACGTATACTGGAGTATGCTTCCCAAACATGTAAATTGCCAGCATCTGTCTCCAGCCTGCTGCTGACTTGTCTTTTGCTTTCTTTGCATGGACAAAATGTTGACAAGGCAATGTATAGAATCATGGTAAATGTATTCCCATCCCTAGCAACTCCTAGCTCTTAATTTGTGCACCAGGTGGCACTGCAATTTTTTTAATATTTTTAATGATGTTTTCTGTGGTTTTGCTATTTTTGACTTCTTCTCTAGAACCGTCACTCAGATTAAGCTGAGACTTAGTGGATATGTTTCTTGTGAAACGGTCAAACAAAGGTGTTCACTAGGTGGCACTGCTGTGGATTTCTGATTTTTAACAATTTTTTTCAATTTGGGTACTTATTGGTTAATGCACCTTTCCTATCGATTACCATAGAAGTCAATGAACATTCTATTATGCTAATTCACACTGTGGACTTCTTCTCCAAAACTGTCATCTAGATTGACTTCAAACATGGTGGCAATGTACCTTGGGTGGGTCTTTACTAAGGTTATTGAAATGGTCACGCTCCAGTGATTTTTGGAATTTTTATGAATTTATCTGGGCAAATGTTAAAAAATCTTCTCTGAGACTGCTCACTTAATTGTTTTGATATTACACAGGAACACTCCTAGGGACTACTAGTTCGCAATTTGTTCACCAGGTGGTACTGCAATTTTTAGCTCTGCTGAGTTTCTATAGTTAGACTGAGCTTTTAGGCAGCTCAGTTGTCCGACTTAGAAATACTTCTAGATGTCATATGCACTCAGTGAAAGCTCGACATAGGTCTATTCAGTTGCAACCTTGATTTTGTGGGACAAGCTTTGGTCAGCTGAGCCCAAGTGTTCATGCAGCCCTCTAGTTTTGGTTTATTTTTTGGTCAAATCTTAAAAAATCTTCTCCTTCGAAAGTGCATGGCCAATTGATTCAAAATTGCTTAGGGAGAGTTCTGGGGACCTTGAGAGCTTAACCTGTTCAACTGGTGGTGCTGTGATTTTTCAAATATTTTTTATGTAAGAAAGTCTGTTTTGGTTATCCATATCACCAAGGAAGCTTATAGCCTGCTTGCTATTGTCCTGGTTATGGTCCACACATCAGGTAAGCTAAACCAGGTAAGACCAGCAACAATGACTGTGACATGTCAGCCAGTTACGTAGTTGTCCTTATCCTGCCTGCCACCAGAATGGTATGGCGTATTCAACAGTCCACACTTTCCTGGGTCAGTGCCCAGCATCCCCAGGCAAGCAGGCCAGGGTCATTTTGTCCCAAAGTGCTAAGGTTTTAGAATTGAAAAGTACAATGTAGCTGTATGTACATGTACACCAGTCATTGTAATGGTGTGCTACATTGTGATTGTAATGGCGAGCCACATTGTCATTGTTATGGCGAGCCACATTGTCATTGTAATGACGAGCCACATTGTCATTGTTATGGTGAGCCACAGTGTCATTGTTATGGTGAGCCACATTGTCATTGTTATGGTGAGCCACAGTGTCATTGTTATGGTGAGCCACAGTGTCATTGTTATGTTGAGCCTCAGTGTCATTGTTATGGTGAGCCACAGTGTCATTGTAATGGCGAGCCACATTGTCATTGTTATGGTGAGCCACAGTGTCATTGTTATGGTGAGCCACAGTGTCATTGTTATGGTGAGCCACTTGGTCATTGTTATGGTGAGCCACAGTGTCATTGTTATGGTGAGCCACAGTGTCATTGTTATGGTGAGCCACAGTGTCATTGTAATGGCGAGCCACATTGTCATTGTAATGACGAGCCACATTGTCATTCTGTGATGGCAAGCTTGGCTCCACAGCTCCAATTTAATGTCACGTACATGTACTTGATACATTTTTTGCTGTGCCATCAATATAAATTTGAAAAAAAAAATTTTTTTTACATCAATCCCATCATCTATATTTAATTTCCTGTAAATATGCATTGATTTCTTATTGCACCCCCTGATTGGTTAAAATTTTTGTTTCATATTTCCCCAACAACCTTCTATCCTGTTGATGTGAACGCTCTCATGAATTACAAATTCTACAGAATGATTTACTGTGTCATGGTGATATTGTTTTGATTCAAGATTCTATGTGTTACAAATTCATTAGAAATTATTGTTGTACATAATTTGATATTTTGTAAAATTTACAGTAATAAAGGTTCTCTTGAATGATCATCCACAATAAAAATTATTGAACACAAAATTTTTTTCCTTGTCCTCTTGAAACACCTGAATGCCAACGGCTCACCCTTAATTCTATTTGTCACCATCCCATATTTCCTCTTTCTACTGAATTTTGACTTTTTTGTTTCTACTATATCCCCAACCCCTCCCTTTTTTTTCAAAATTTTCCAACAAGTATCGACAACATACGTCTCGACAAAACTTCAACCAATCCACAAGTGGATGTTTACCGATACAAGAACCTAGTAGTAAGGAAACAGTATCTAATGGTAAATCCATACAAAAAAAATAAATAAAATAATAAAATAAGCAATAGATAGCAAAACTTTCAATGTTAAATGTAACTTTGAAAAATAAAATTCATTTCGTCCAAGATCTTCAATTTTTGCCAAATACAGAAAAAAGACCAACTTTTGAACTAAAAATAGCCTATTAACCAGTGCATGAAAGAGAATTTAGAAAAAGGAATGAATGCTGAGACCCTCCTCAGAATCATCCCGAGGCACCACGTGTGCCTGTCTCATTAAAGTAAACACATAATTATGTGGCTAATATATATATATACCATGATTGGTCAGAATTGAGTTCCAGTGGTGCATTGTGGGTAATATTGACATCAAGAGTCTTTCAGTACAAATGCAAATGGCGGAATGCTCTTTTCATTCCATCGATGCGTTTGCCTAGTAAATTTGCCTTTTATTTTGGTATTCTAATGAAACAGTGCCTGTTGCTTGCACAATTATTTATTCTTCTAGAAAAACACTGGGCAGTGTAACCACATGGCCCGCGGTGCTTTAATCATGAAAATTTCGACCTTATAATAGGTTTTGACCTATGCACACTTGGGTCCCCAAGGATCAAGTTCTGTAAGGCCCTATTTGACCCCTTTTTTACACCTCTTTGGATGTTATGAGCTGTTTTGTTTCATTTCTTGCCAGATACATGCATATCAAAAGTTTGTGATTTTTGTGATTTCGATGTAGTTCAATATGTTCAAGTGAGTGAGTTTACTAATGCAAGTGCAGTCAGTCTTTATCGGCTGCATGTACTGTTTTACCCTCTCCAATTGTCTCGTTCGAGAAGTTGCTTGCTTTAAGGGGATTTCATATGTGTTTTGTCTGTAATAGATCTTCCATGAGACTTTTTAATGCTCTTAATGTCCATTAGAATGATTTCAAAACTGAAAATGTGGGGAGGGTTTTTGTCTAGCTTAATGATAATTTCAATGCATGAAGAAATGAGAGAGGGAAACATGATAAAAATCATTTGAAATATCAGTTCGTGTATTTACTGCAGGAATGCACATTTGCGAGTGTTTATATGTATCATTATGGGCTTCATTGGCAGCTGTTTTGCAAGTAACAATGACAGAACACGTACATCCTGGTCTGTTCATGTACGTGTTCTTTCAATTGACACAACAGTGTGTTCCTGAGGAATCTTTGTTGAGGTAGATTTTGTGAATGGCAGTTTTGTAGATGTTCGTAATGTTTGGCAGCTCTCAGCCCTGCCTGTCAAGGATTATGATGGTCTGTGCACAATGCATGATAATAAAAATTCGTCAATGAAGGCAGTCAGACCTTTGCTGATGTTGATTTTGTACGCAGAAGTTTTTATTGGGACTGTCCTTCTTCTTAATCAATTGTGACATCAAATTGTATGTAACCTTCACACATAATTCACATTATAATGTCTGTATATCTTATGGACATTCCCTTTCCCTCGGGCATTCCTTCCACGTAAAATGATAGGGAGAGCATGGGCTTCCCCTGCAAGAATTACGTCATTACCCAGATGAAGTGGTGTTCTCTGTTGACAGATTACATGTGATATCTGGGCCGCTGGCTGATGCATTAATGCAATCGTTAGCCAACGTTATGCACATACAAAAAGAACGTAACACCACAACTTAACAATAGGTCAGTACGGCTAGTTATGTTAGGGTATAAATACCGTTATGTGTGCTCTACAACTCAGGCTCTAAGGAGTCCATTTAAGGACGAAACCATTCAGGCGTTTCAGTGCTTCAGCACTCAGCATAGGCCTCTAGATATATATAGCAATAACTTATTATTTGTAAATAAGCACATTCGCTTCCTTTGCACTTGCCGAGCCTTCGTTGGTGTTGGTTTAGGCTTAAGGATAATGAGTTGAAGCATATTGCTGCACGTTGAGCCAAAAAGGTTGCCTGCTGGACCTTTCTTCCAAGAATTCTATGATCAAAAGGCAGAAAAATTGTCAGGTCAGTTGTACGACGGGGGGTTATCAGAGCAAAGAAATGCCATAGTCCCTCCCTTGAGTGACCATCCCTATATAGTGCCATCCAAGAAGTGGTCACATAAAGCAGGTGGCCTCCCAAAAGAGGTTTGACTCTTTGACTATCCCAACACTTTATCATTTAACTTTGCATTCCCATCCATAATTTAGATTCAAAGACGATTGATGTCCATGTATTAGACCCCATTCCATATAGTAGTCGTATGTTTACTCAATTTATTTGTAGTATACACGTTTTGAGTTTGTAAACCGCTTGCAACAAAGTATTTGACCAGTCTTGTACAAAATAGGTGGGTTTTTTATTATCTGAATGGGGAATTTGCAGATATGTAATTGTCTTTGGGGTCATTTTGGGTGGTCACTGGTCAGGTTCTGCAGGTGGTCTCCCAAAAGAGGTCAATTATTATTAGAAGGTGCTTTTACACAGTGAAATGGTCACAAAAAGTAGGTGGTCTCCCAAAAGAGGGGTCTTTCAAAAGAGGGACTACTGTATCTTAATATTACCAGGAACTACGTGTTTACAGCAATGAATGTGAGATTGATGTGGAATTTTTTGTAATTTTGGTTGGAATCATTTTATATTATCTGATTGTTTGAATGATTATGGCTTCTTTAATGGCTCTAGGGGTTTGGAATGTTTTGATTATTTTATATGAAGATGTTGCAGCCATTCAGTTTTTAAGCTCTGCAGACCTAAGGTTGCAGAGCTTATATGATCACTCATGTCTGTCCATCCATCCATTTCTCTGTAAACTTTCACTTATAAACCTGAAAATCTGGAAACTTTCACTTTAAAATAGTCCACAGTCTACAAGTTAGCCCTATACAACTTTCAGGACATATCAGGGTTATGAAAATCTTGGTTTAGATTGATATTTTGGGGGGGGGGGGGGGGGGGGGGGATTATGTAACATATGGATCAAAATGTGAAAATTTTGTGACACTCTAGCATCTGTTATTTTGATAGATCCTCATGAAATTTAGTGGGATTGTGGAGAAAGTCAAAATCTTGGTTTCATATGATACCAGTGGTGCCATCTGTAATTTGACAGAAATTCTGATCCGAAATATGTTGAAAGATAAACAATTCCATATCTCAAATATTAATTGAGTTAGACCTGCTTTAGAAGTTTAGAGGATATATAGATCAATGTCCAGTAATAATAGGTTATGTAATATCAGTGACCTTGACATATTTTGCTTAGGTCACCATTCCTGTAAAGTTAAAAGAGGTGATTTTGTTACGGCAGGGTGTAGCTTGGACATCAATGGCAAAGAGAATTGAGCCACCAGGTAAAAATAGCATTTGAGTATACTGTACATAAAACGGTACTTGGTGACCTACTTTTTGGGTCACCATGACCCAATAATTATGGAGTTCGGCATTTTTCCATGTTTATTGTTTTTCTTTAATAAGTCGGGAAAAGTTTTTACCCGATTTGAACAAACAGACCATGTATGGAAATCTGGGTGCAGGGCACAAATTTTGGACATCACAATTTTTAATCCACGTTGAAGGTGAAGGTCATATGGCCACTTGAAACAGCGCTCACAATGTGAAATCTTGTGAACGCTCTGCACCCCATTTTTTTAGTTAGACACATATAACTTTTAGGGCTTATAAAGTGAATAAAAATCCATGTTGGTTTTGATACTGGTGGTGCCACATACAGTATTATGTAATTTATGGGTCAAAATGTGAAAGTCTTGTGACCAGTCTAGCATCAATGATTTCTTATGGATCTTCACAGAATTTAGTGGGATTGTGGAAGAAGTCAAATTCTCAGCTCTATGGGATACAAGTGGCACCACCTATAAATTGACAGAAATTATTAGTTAAAATGTCTTGGAAAGGTAGAAATTCAGTGTCTCAAAAATAATTGAGTTAGACATGCCAAATTTAGAGGATATGTTGATCATGGCAAGTGCTAATATGTTATGTAATATCAGTGACCTTGACTTATTTTGCTTTGGTCATCAGGTCAGTAAATTTGAAAGAGGAGATTCTGTAATGACAGGCTTTAACTTGCAATTTAGTGGCAAAGAGAAGTGGGCGTCCAGATCCAAATTGCACTTGAGTACATTGTACGTAAAACTACATGGTGACCTACTTATGGGTCACCATGACTTATTTATTACCCCTTGGCCCATATACTGTAGGCCGGTGGGGGGGGGGGTCTTTGCCTGACAGAGTCTGTGTTTGAATTTGTCAGTCTGTGTGCCCCTTCTTTTTGCCCCCAATTTCAAAAACACCAAGGAAGCTGATCATGAGATAATGAAGCTTTTGTAATTGATCACTCTTTTTGAAATTTACGTCAAGTTCGAAGGATAAATGACCTTGACTCAATTTTAAGGTCACCTACATCAATTCTCTATGAATTTCTTGTACATAATATCTGGAGAACCACAATTGCTAGGATCATGAAACATTAGCATATCACCATTGTAAGGGTCTTCATCAAGTTTGAAGGACAGTGACCTTGACCTGATTTGAAGGTCACCTGTGTCAATTTTTCTCCTTAATAAATATCTTGTACATGTGATCTTTAGAACTTGATAAGATAGGATCATGAAACTTTTACAGATAATCCCCCTTGTAAGAGTCTAGTGCAGGTTTGAAGGACAGTGACCTGGACCTGATTCCAAGGTCACCAGGGTCAACCCATTAAAAAAAGTTGCAAGGAATATCAGAAGAACCAGATAAGCTAGGATCAAGAAACTTTTACATGTGATCTCTTTTTCGAACTGTTCACGAGTATGTGACTCTGAATTTATGGTACCCTGTACACTGCATGTGCTCAGCATGCTTTCATTAGAGTATTACATTGATCATATACCATTTATTCCCTTTTGTGGGTGGCTGAGGTGTTTTAAGGCATCAGCCGTTATGTTTATGGAGTTTGGCACATGTCCCAGTTTATTGGGTTTTTTTTCAATAACTCAAAAGGTATTACCTGATTTGAACAAACAGACCATGTATAGATAGCTGGGTGCAGGTTGCACATTTTGAATTGAGTAATTTTTTTAATCTGAGTTCAAGGCGTACGTCATATTTGCAGTCACAATAAACACATTAGTTTACCCTACCTGCCGTTGTTTTGTTTCCAGTCTTTATATTATTGTAATATACATGTATGGTGAGTCAGCAGAGCACTAGGCCCACAGGCCTCTTGTTTTTTGTGTGAATAATGTGACATGGCAACAAAGTTTGTGCTTTTTTGTATAACTGGATAATATTTTGTCATGCTTACCATAAATTCTGGTGGGTGCAACAACAATACATGACTTTGCTTAATGGAGAAGTCTGCCCTGGACAATTTGTTTTATGTACAGTGGAATCTCCCTATTGAGAGCACCTATGAGACAGAAAAATGTGACCTTAATAGAGAGTGGTCTTTAATGGGAGATGAGTAAGGATAAACGAAAATGGGTCTGTAAATTGGTCTTAGTATAACATCTTTTGAACAGAGATATGGTCTCTTTATGGAGGTGGTCTTAATTGGAAGTTACTCTGTACATAGCCAGCATTCAGTGCTTTATTGATCATATATTGTGTAAGTATATACGTGTACATGTATTGTAAATATAAAATTGTGTAACTAAGTGCTGTGCAGACTATATGTATACAATGTATGTAGTAAGTAAAAGAAGTTAAATGTGTGAATACCACAGGCAGAGATCTTGCCTAATGCCCAGCTTTTATGAGCAAATTCTTGTCAAGACCTGTGCTGGTATGGTTTAGCAGTGGAGGACTTTTTCCTATGTAAATAGAAATTTTGAAGAAAAAATAGCACTAGATATTTATGAACATTAAAGGGGAAGAATGACCAGTATAAATGATATCCATGAACAAATGTGGTAAAAAGACCAGCATAAAATGAAGTTAATCCTTTCCCCCTTGAATTAAAAACTGAGTCACCAGCTTTCCTCAGCATGAGTTGGGCACCAACCCATGTTGAGGAAAGCTGTTGACCTGGGTCATGTTGTCTTGACAGGTCTCATCTTCAATTCTCAGTCAAATTATTTTTCATTGCTGTTGAAATCAGTGGAAAACGCTGAAGCAGACGACATTTGACCCCCAGCCGGTTTTGGCCTGTTTAAGGGGGAAAGGGTTAATGAGCATTGTGACAATGAAAAATGCCCAGGTCAAAACGAACTTAATGAATCGTAATGGAGAAGGAAAACCATGTTAAAATAGTAACTTCTTTTGACACTGTGGTACATGGTTAACCCTTTCAGTGCCAAATGTTGGACTGAGTCAACAGCTTTTGTCGGCGCACATTGGGAGCATTGCACTCAATGCACATGGACAGAAGCTGTGTACCTGGGATATTCTCTCTGGAACTATAGGCATACTGGTACTTGAATGAAAGGTCTTTTCATGAGGAATACAAATCTGGGATCCTAATGATAATTCAGACTTGTCTGACTTAAGTAGAGTGACTGTAGACGTGATTGGCACTCAAAGAGTTAAAGTTAACTTGACAGGCATATTGTATATTCAGCAATGACCTGTGAAGGAGTATAATTCACATGAACATTCTTTCTATGTTTACCACGTTAGAAGTACATTCTTCATACAGGTTATCTTGTGTTTCTCTTCCATGTTTTATGCTTCACCAATTTTACTTTTAATTAGGCCTACCTCACTGGGCTATTGATGTGCCAGTTGACTGATGAGATGTGTGAGGCCTATAGTTGAGAAGGTTTTTCACCCTTATGCTGGTCATTTATTCCTCTATAAAACAGAACTGTGCCAAATTACAATATTTACCTTCAGGTCATCCTCTGCTGCTCTGTGGAACACAACCTTGTCAATAGACATAAAAATACTGGTCAAGTTTGTGATACTAAAGTGTTTTCATAGGCTCAAATAAATCAATTTGGTTAAACTTTGAAAAGCTAGATCATCAGCGGCCACTTACAATGTGGAGAGACTGCCACACCTATCCTCCCATGTCCATTAATGTATTAGATGTCATGTTACCCTGCTTGGCTAGTTGTGCCCCCAAGTGACTCAAATGCCATGGGCTTAGCCCATGGTCATCATGTAACCACGACAGACATCTTGAAGGAGCATACATGTACATTGTATGTGAAAGTCAAATATGGCTTGCAACTGAAGTTTTACGCTGACGCCACCACATGTCTAAACTTTCAACTTTGTACCTTGAGCTCTCGAACCTGCCATGCACCTGAATGGAGGTAATTTGGGTGCAGTTTCAAACATATGAATGAAGTGGGCCTTGTCTCTGTAATAATGCCAGCTATTTTCATATAGTCTGAGCAGATTTTTAGTACCAATGATGGGAACCTTGTTGCATTTCCTTTGTTGTTGAGTATACACAGAATGTGCAGCTTACCATATTATCTCTTTTTGGCGCCCCTGCCACCTGACTCTTCTGGCTAAGAAACGAGTGCTAGTTTTGACATTTTTAGCAAAGTTTATCTGTTTTTACCCTGTTGTATGCCCCAAACAGCTCTTTTATTGAGACAAATTTGCTGTAAATTTCCTTAGCACCAGGGGCGCTTAATAGGGATAATACGGTAGGTCTGGTGTTGTGTCCTCATACACACAGACATGAGTACATAAACATATACATGCACGCCTGTATGTTCATGTGTACATGTACATGGATATTTCATCATGCAATATTACAGGGATGACAAAATAATATAGCAATGCAACTGTAGGTTTATTTTGTGCAGTGTTCTACACCTACCTGCCTTCAGCGAGAGCTGGGCATGGCTTTTTCCTTCTGGTATGTTTATTTCAATAATGTTTCAAAAATGCCGGCCTTATCTGTTTTTCCCTGACTATAATCCTCGGGGCAAGGTTTGCTAGTATTTTACTTCCCTCCTCCTCTGAGTCCCTTATTATATCCACCTATTCAATTCCAGCTTGTGAAATCAAAGCTGTATTTGCTCCCAGGGCAAATGCTTTGAACTTTTTACTTGCCATGGTTGGCTTTTCACTGGTCAGGGGCAGGCACACATGCCAACTGATGAGCCTTACAGATCTCAACCTGGCGCAGAGTACCACCACCTGGTGACACAAAGATGAAGCGATTAGATCGTGTAATGTTCTACCTCACTGCGGTCCACTGGGACAAGACTGGCATTGAAGCCAATGCTGCTACTGGCCTTACTTTTGTGTGGATGCATAATGTCTTAGCAAAGCTGTGCATTGGATTGACCGAGGAAGCTCTGGGCTCACAAAGGGATTGTGGAAGAGCACAGGGGATGGGTTTGTCTTAAGTTCTGCACATTGTCAACGTGGCACGGTTTCAAATGTATAGCAGTTGTAAAAAGGTAATTAACATAAAAAAAATAGACCAAATTTCCTGTTACCCTTGTAGCATGTGTTATGACAGATTGATATAATAAAGCACTGATTGCCAAAACACACGTGGCTGTTCGTTTGATTGCATGTTCATCAAAACAATCAAATCCAGTAATGTTTGTGGGAGGTTCCAGGTAAACTAAAGGGTGCTATGAAAAGTCCTGGGGTGGCATTCACAAAAAGAAGAAAAAAAATGAACAACTGGTCAAAAATTCACATTAAGTATTGTTATTAGCTCAGTTGACTTGTCACTCAGCTGAGCTTATAGGATGGTCATTCCTTCCTCCATCTTCTCTCCATCCATCTGTCCACAAGTCACATTTTCGACTTTTTAGGCAGGGACATGCTAGCTTATGGAGAGTAAAGAGTTCGGACTGCAGAATAGGGTAATAACTACTAGGAAGTGTTTTTGGACAAAAAGACACAAATACTATTCTCCAAAACCGCCGGCCAGATTCACTTCACACTTGGTGGGGATGTACCCTGGGTGGGTCTCCTCAATTTTGTTCAAATGGCCACGGTCCTAAGATTTTGGCATTTTGTGTCCAGTTTTTGGCAAAAGCTCAAAAGATCTCCAAAACAACTAAGCCAATTGCTTGCAAATTGCATTGGAACACTTCAGGGGACCCCTAGTAGACACCACTTTGTTCACTAGGTGGCCCTGAGGTTTTTTTCATATATTCTTTTTAATGACTTTTTGTGTGTTCAAGCTATTTTCGACTTTGTCTCAGAAACAGTGTTAAATTCTGAAATTTAGCTTGTAGAAGGATCCAGCAAAGGTGTTCATTAGGTGATGACTTTTGGCATCTCTGAGTTTGACGATATTTCAATTTAGGTGATTAACATATACATATTGCAAAATAAGGAAAAAAACGGATTTAAGGCGTAACGCTAGAGCTGAACATGATTACACGAATAGTTTATTTTAGAGAGAGAGAGAGAGAGAGAGAGAGGAGAGAGAGAGAGAGAGAGAGAGAGAGAGAGAGAGAGAGAGAGGAGAGAGAGAGAGAGAGAGAGAGAGAGAGAGAGAGAGAGAGAGAGAGAGAGAGAGAGAGAGAGAGAGAGAGAGAGAGAGAGAGAGAGAGAGAACCACTTTAATCAACATGTTAATGGCAAAATGGTAAGGTTCACTTAAAGTATATTCTGTGCCTCAAGGGCTCTTGGAAATTATATACGCTACACCATGCGAATGGATCCATACGCATGTCTACACAAACATGAACATTTATGCAGGCAAGACATGTAATAAATAATGCAACAGAAACAAAAGACAAGTCAAATTCTGACCGACTGTTTAACATGTGTGGAAGCTAAATATGTAACAAAACGGGGTAAAGTGGGATTTTACCACATCACGTCCGAAACATATCTACACTTATGATGGTATTATGATATGCTTACAAATAAGATGACATATGGACGATATATTTTACATCGGGGTAGTCCTGTTTAGTTTTTCCCACACAAACGCTCACATATTTAGGTATTTGACATGTTTTTATATGCGTTTAATTCCTAAACACAATTTTTTAGAGTGTAGAAAAAGCAACATCTGCTGAGAAAACTACGGCTTAGGGATATCCAGAAGTTCTCCTGTGCGATAAAAAGATTCATTGATAATTGTATTTATATAATGAAACAATTTAGTATTCTAATTAGAAGACACACGTGACAAAGACCCCTTTGTCACTCAGAATATTATCTTCTGTCTGTAAAAACTGGTTTAGAATCGTCAATATGGAGCAAAATTCATTATTATTTAACGCATACAAATGTAATGTTGACTTATCTCAAGCAAGTCAATCAACCTGGTTGAATTCTGTAAAAGATACATTTAACTTGCTCGGGCTGCAGGAACTTTGGGATAACCAAGATGATTTTTTTCAAGAATTTCCTTCTAATCTTTTCCGTAATAAAACAGGAAACAAATTCCGAAATCAGTGGAAAAATGAAATGTTGAATCAAAATAACGAATCTAAATTGAGAACGTATACATCTTTTAAGACAGAACTTAAATTTGAACATTATTTAGATGTTGTAAAAAATTTCGAAACAAGGAGTAATATAACTAAATTACGCATCAGTGCACATAATTTACATATCGAAACAGGAAGACATAAGCGTCCTACCAAAGTTCCTGTTAGCCAGAGAGTTTGTGACACTTGCCAAGAACTTGATAATGAATTTCATTTTGTTATGACATGCACTAAATTTCAAAATCCAAGAGAAAATCTGCTTAAGAGTGTACGCGAAATATTTTGTAATTCGGATGCTTATGATGTTCAGAGTATGTTTAAATTTATTTTGGTACTGCATGACACAGAACTTGTATACCTATTTGAAAATTTCATGGACAAAGCCATTTCCCTAAGAGAGAAACCACTGTAATCATGTAACACCGTGCCAATTTGATGACTGCACTCTATTTTCATTTCAGGTGATTAGTGATTTATGTAAATCTTTTGTATCTATTGTACTGTACTGTGCTGTACGTGTCTGTACTGTTTTTTGTTACATTTTTCTTTTGATTGTGTGCATGTTTTAATGTGATTTTCTTCTTCTTTTTTTTTTCTTTCATACTCTACATGTGTACATGTTGTATATTTGACATATTGCTGTATTTTATGTAACAGCGCAGTCAATAAAGATTCATTCATTCATTCACGTGGCTTGGGTCAAGCATTCGACGAAGATCTTAAAGCCAAAATATACGTAACTCAGAACACTGTCGTATAGGAAACCTGTTAAGGGTGGGAAGATGTTGATGTAAAGATTATGAACACCAGATTAGCAGAACAAAAGTTATTGTAGTTCTTAATGTTGCATATAGAGTGAAAAGGTCTGACTGAGATGTTGCCATCTTAGCAATACAAAAAGTCCTCCTTTGGTGACTTTATACATATATATTGCACACTTTCGTAAAATTATTCCTTACAATTGTTTAGAAGTTTTGTACATATTTCTTACAAAATTCAGACATTTCCTTACATTGTGTCACAATTTGTTTACAGATTCATATATTTCCTTGCG
>OZ026619.1:93195703-93215703 GCA_964020975.1 Hermodice carunculata
ACGCACATGAACCTACTTAATATGTAGGTATGAAGTAAAAAGTGGATCAGGTGTAAATAAACAAACCGATGTATTATCTACTTTTACATTTCAAAAGCTATGAAAACACAGTAACATTTGATTGGTAATTCACCTTTTTGGGGCAAAAGAACTGCGCTTTTCTGCTGTAGGCATGCACGTCATTAATTTGGGTTAATTTTTCTGTTTGCTTTGTACATCCAGACACATCCATGCGGAACGAAAATGGGTGGAAAGGTTTTTTATTTACAAGATTATCCTTGCGAATCTATTACCTGTTATGCTGAAGTGCAGGTGAAATATTAAGATTAAAAGATTTTTTGCTGAATAACATCTGAGATGTAAGAGAGCTGTGAAAATGTTCAGAAGCAAGTGACCGTATTTGTTAGGTAATTGTGCATAACACTCCAATTTACTTTCTTTCACTCATATTGATCCATTTACTCACCTATATTCATTAAATAACTTTCATTTTCAGCCACTAATGCCTGTCAATTTTCTTTTACTTTTACTCACGGCTCTTTTATTAAAACAGGAATTTGAGTTAAACAATTGTGTAATTACTTCACAAAGGACGTATTTATTGAGTGACAACAGCATACATGACTATACAGAAACAAGAGAACAGACAACAGTCTAACGTTAAATAAAACCCGTTTACAAATAAAGCTTATCACAGCTAACGTGGTACACTGATGAATCTTTTCAACAGAAACATCTTATTTCCAATCAGTTTCAATAACATGTGGAAAACGAAAACCGGACAGGAGGAGCCAAGTGAGGATCCTCGGATTCACTTTTGTGCGGGAATTCACCCAAGATTTGTCTCCTCTACCGAAGATTACAAGCCTATCATTGACAACCAAGAAAAGCTTCTGGCTTCGCCCATGGTCATGATGGTGGCAAGGCTGGGAGATTTGGGTCTGGATTTCGCAACAGCTGAAACGCCTGGCACTATATTTCATGAGCAACAAAGAATTATGGAACTGGGCCTTAATTTCCTTTGCTGTTAAGCGGCGACTATATCATTGTAGAGGGAAGTGGGGTGGGGGTGGGTGGGGGGTGGGTGGTGGTGGTGGTGGCAGGTAGCTTCCAATTTCTGTGTCTATCTCTTTTTAGAGCTGCTCTGGTGAACCGTGCATGACGCGCCTAGCATCAGGGTGCATTCCTTTAACGGGGTGGGGAAACAGCAAGCGAATGAATGTCTGGAAATGATTTTTGACATAATGAAGAAAATGGGAGCCATCGAGGACACGAGGACATCAGAGAGATCCCAATCAAAAAACTGATTTTGGAAACAGATGCATCCTACCGCATCCCAGCAAAGTTTTAAGGCATCGCCCACTGTTTAAACCCTGGCATGGTGTTGGAGGCTGCAAAAATATCAGTTGAACATCGCCAGCACCAAAAAAAAAAAAAATTTTATTCATGATCTGCACGATCACCCGCGCAGACGCAAAGGAATCCTACCAGTTTTAACACTAGGCTCAGTTTATATGCACCAATGGATTGTGATCTGTCGGTTTGATATTTTGTCCAACATATTGGAGGTGATATGTATTTACACGTTCGGTTGCATATTGATCTCTCGGATTTATGTCAAAAATAGTGCATCAAAATTCTTCTGAACAGTTTGATACAGTCTGATGGTTTGTTAAGATGTTTGAAAATACTTTTCGGCCACCAAATTATGGAAATTTTTGGCAATTTGGGTTATGTAAATTTAACTGTAAAACGCATTTGGTCTGGCTTGCTGGTGGTTTGACTTTGCAGTTATGTAAATAATTGTATAATAATGAGTATTCAAATCAGTAAGACTGATTTGTTTCGAACACAGGCTAGCAGCAACCAGCAGAATGGTTGTCATTATATTCTGGTCGATACGAACCCATTCATACTGATCGCCAAAGTCACTGTCCACCGAAAATATTTATTAGGCTAACCCGCATCAGGATTTTTGGTGGACAGTGACTTTGCTGGTCAGTATGAATGGGTTAAATTTGAATCGAACAGAATATGATGACAACAATTCTGCCGGTTGCCCCTGTGGCTTCGACCTGCAGACGGTGAGACGGATTTGTTCTGACTGACTGATTGCATAAATCGTAAGTCATTTGGCATTGTGTCCCAACAAAACAGCAGTACATCTCCAAGCAAATTTCAGACTGCAAGAACTCGTGTGAGTTTTTAAACTTGAAAGTGAAGTGCCTGTTGGTGATGCTTGTATGTTGTGTTTTCATATGTTGTAATGCGTTTACCGTACGCATAAATAGTTTTCCGTGATCAGATTAAAGTACAGCCAGAGATTGCAGACTGGTAAGGCCTGCGGTGGTGATGGCATCGATAGGGAATTTTTGAAGTGTGCATATGAACATGCTACACCATGTATTACTGCACTTTTCAATGTTATATTAGCAAGTGGTGAAATTTGGATTTTTGTAGTAATTTCGGTATTAGTAAGTATACTTACCTCTCGACCACCATTGCCGAGACCCCCGTGTCTGTGTCAAACGCCCAAGAAATCGAATTGAGCTGACTCATTTGATTCCAAAAACTGACGGTTCCGTGGCGCCATCTCTCGGTTCCTATGGATCCGGTGGTGACTCCCGATGCACATGCTCCCCGTATCATCTTTCCTCTTTTGAAGAGTGATCAATTGACGTCAGCTGTGAGAAAGGAAGCAGGGTGGTTGGGTGGGCTCCTCTGGTCATCAAAAGGTAAGTAAACTTACTAGTACCGAAATTACTCAAAATTGTATGTATTAGTTATGTAACATTACCTCTTGACCACCATTGCCGATTTGCAGATGCAAAGGCAAAGGGTTTAACATGAGCCTGCCAACAGCATAATCCAGCCAAAGCCAGAAACCTGCTTACCAACCAGCATGGGACCGCACTGACTCCCCTGGAAGTCGTCTGCCCATATGATAGCTGTCGACCTTGTGGGTAGATGCTGTCTATTTCTACTCCTTTAGACATGGAGATCTAACAGGACCTAGTCATAAAACTGGCAGGCACCAGGGGACTGGTATATATGGTTCCATAAAGGGAATAAATCAGGCCAACAGGAACGACTGCCTGATACAAGTCTGAGATTAGGTCAATTTGGCAAATACCCATAGGCCCACTAAAAGGTGAGCCAAACTTTAGACTGCATCAGATCTAAACCAAAAGAGTGCCATAAACTGGAACATGGTAGCTGCTCTGGTGGGATCAGGAAAGCCTATCGGACAAGTATCAGAACCTAAGCAAAGAGCCTGTGATGCCCACAAAGGCACACATACCCTCCTCTAGCACTATCATATCACCTAAGTAAAGCTCTCAGTGAAAGTCATAGACAATCGCCAGTGGCTGGCCTACAAAATTTCAACAGCCATGACATTCCACAGGGCGTACCAGGAGGCATTAAAGGCTCGCACCTCCTAAGCTCTAGCTGAGACACGCTCCAAGGCATCAGGCTTCAGAGGCCTTAAGGATTGTCTGCCTAATTCACAAAAAAATTGTATTTCTGCAAACTTGCTCCTTACAATGGTTATCAAGGGGTAAAAACTGGTTAGCCCTCGGACCCCTGAAACCATCCGTGCATGAAGGTACCCAAGAAGGGCTCAACATAGCAGAGGCTGAATGCTTAATACCAAGAGGTCTATCGGGCAATCTGTCCCTAGCTGCCATGGCGCTACCAGGATCAAATTGTAGTTGTGTAACCGATACTTGCAGAATCCACAGAGGTGGACAGGTGTATGCTCAAAGGTTGCAACAGTCCATTGATAGAGTATCTACTGCTGGGGCGTGGGGGTCCCATACTGGTGAGATATAAACCAGTAGTTTCACAATCTCACGTGTCAGGAACAGGTCCACATGTGGAGTTCCCCATCTGGGCCACATGGCCTGAATGACCTGTGTGTTGAGAGACCACTCAGCTGACCCCTTCTTGAGAGTTGGGGCATTTTGATTTCCTGGGACATGCTTCATGTGTGTGTGGACATTGTGTTTGGAGTGCCATCGAGTGATGTGTCCAGCTAATTCTGTCAGCTTGTGGGAGTGCAATCCCCCTTGCCAATTGAAGTAAGCAATCGTGGTAGTGTTGTCAAACATGATGTGGACATGTTTGTGCTTCACCAGGTCCTGGAAGTGGAGGAGCAGCAAGCGTATTGCCTCCTGTTCCAACCAGTTTATATGATGAGATATGAAGATTGGTGGCCAATGGCCCAATGTCGTCCGGCTCTCCACATGAGCTCCCCATCCGGACTGCAAATAGTCCATGTAGATGGTAAGCTGGGCCTGAAGGGACTGAATGGGAACCAGCATCTATCCTGACATGTTGTTCCCCCGAACAGTCCAGCACCAAAGGTGGGGATTTTCATCAGGTAGGGTTGGCACTAGGGCATGATAGTCCTGGTTCCTTGACCATCTGCCCGGCACAGCATGCTGCAAGGGGTGTTGGTGAAGGTGACCAATTTGGACCTGGGAGTCCATCAAGAACAAGGAGCCCAAGAGGGCTTGCCATCGTTGTGCCCAGGGAACCACCCAAGCCAAAAAGACTCTGAGCTGGGACTGAAGCCTCTCCCACCTGTTTTCTAAGGGCTACCGAAGTAGACAACCAGGTCAAACTGGATGCCAAGAAAAATAAAAGTCTGCTCCAGCCAAAGAATGGACTCACTTGATTCACTATCAGCCCCAGCATTGGCAAAGTTCCAGAAATGACTGTCTGTGACACTGCAAATCCAGGTGCCTAAGCCATTGGATAGGCCAATCCTCCAGTTACACATGAATGCGAATGGCAGACTGGACGGTGGGCAGCAACTGCCTGTACAAACCAGGTGAACACCAACAGTGGTGTGGCAAGGTTGAACAGAAGTGCCCTGAACTGCTAACTAGGCCCAAGAATGTGAACTGCAGATACTTCCATAAAATCTCTGTGATTAGCACATGCAAGAATGCATCCTTGAGATCCAGGGATGTCACCCACTCCATGGGCCACAGGGCCACTGCCACCAACGGGGGGGGGGGGGTCTCCCTCTTAAGAGATGGGACTACCAGGCAGGTGTTCAGCATCAACAAGTCTATCACCAGGCACCATCCTCCATCCCACTTGGGGACAAGGAAGAGTAGGTTGTAGAAGCTGGGCGAATCGTGATTCTGCACGGGCTCTATGGCATGCTTGCTCAGAAAGTTCTAGACCACATCGAGGCATACAGATGCTTTGGGTTCTGCTGCGGGCACTGCTAACCACTGGGGCTCACAGTTTAACAGATGCCTGTGACCGCCAAAAGGAAGCAAGTAGCCATATCTCAAGATGTTAAGGACGAACAAATCATCTGCAATAGACTCCCATTGAGCCCAAAAGGGCAAAGAGGCAGCCCCCAACTAGGTGCTGTGTGGAGTCTGCAGAAGTGGGCGAGGGGGATTTTGACACGAGCAGGTTCAGCATGCCAGAGTCAGGAGCCCTGAGGCTTGCCCAACTTCTTGGCTTTGCTGAAGTGCTTTCCCTTCTCTGTTTGCTGCCAACTTTTCCAAGGGCATCGTGTTCTGGAAGGAGTATGAGCCATAGGGAGAGTAGGGGTGGTCACACTTCAGGGCTGAGGTGGCTAAGGTAGAAAGTGATGGAACAGAGTTGGTCAATGCCTTGGTGCATATATGATTGGTGGAGCGGGCCCTAAGGTCCTGTGTCTGGGGAATGACTTTGGCCATCCCTCTTCTGAACAAAGTTCCCGAGAAGAGAGGCCCCATTCAGGCTCTGCGGAATATCAGGTCAGGCAGCTTCCAACCCTGCAAGTAGGCATCCCTCCACAACAAAGGAAGTTTAGCCCCCAACATGCAGGTGGTTCACACCTGTTGACCAACAGTGCATGACAACAAAATTGCAAGGAGTGATGCCTGGTTTAGCCAATCCCACACAGCCTTTGTACTAAGCATAGAGCCCTTCAGGTCATCAAGGGGAGACCTCAAGACATCTGAGTATGATGCCTTAAAGACAGATCCCCTGGAATTCTCCTCCAGTCCCCTGAAGTCCTCGGCAGACATAGTGATGGACTTAAGCTGCTGAGGATCAAACTTTTCCCAATCTAAATCCACCTGCAGTGGATGGGAAAAGGAAGATCTTCTCTGGCACAGAATACCATCACCCCTGTACATCTGGCTTTGGGAGGAGTCACGCTTGCCCCAAGTACCTAGATGTTGACAGCTATATGGGAGTCCTAGCTGTGAGCAGGTCATAAAACTCAGCTACAAAACGTGAGAAAAAGATAGGGGCTCTATGACAGGTACTCTCCAAGGACAAGTCTTGGCAGGACAACACATCTGCCCTGTGCCTCTCCTCTTGTGGGACCACAGCTCTGAACGAGAACTTTTGTCAAAGCCCTGTGGTGTGGTGTCCATGGGTGCAGAAGTCTGTTCCACGAGCCCCACAGTCCCCATTTAGCTCAGCCTCTCAGAGTAACTATGGCATGAGGGTTGACGTGTTGACCTCAGCTAGGATCTGCTGACAGATGTATCTGAGAACCGCAGCTCATCTTCCTCCTTGTTGTCGAGGTCCAAAGACTTTAGGGTGCCAGCTGCGTCTCTGTGAGGCTTGGGTCAGGGACCACAGCTGCCATGGACTGACAAATCTATGGAGGGAGCCTAAAGGATTTTGGTGAACTCCATAGCATTGGGGCCAAGAGAAAGCAGACTCCAGGCAAAAGCAGCAAGCTGCTCTGCATACAGAGTCTCCTCATACTTGGCAGGAGTGGCGGCAACAGCAGTAGTAGTTAAAGTGTCTGACCACAAATGCCGTTCCTCACAAAAGCTCAAGGTCTGCTTGCCACACAAAAGAGGGAGGCAGGGCACCTGTCTCAAAAGTAGGTATCAGCAGGATTGCCAGCATCTGATTCAGGGCAGAGCCTCCAAAGGTGCAAGAGGCAAAGCCAGCACTGCACGTGGAAGCAATGAAGGTGGCACTTGGGTCACTGGAGGGGCCACTACCGCAGAAGTGAAATATCCACTAATGGCAGAAGGCACCAACATAGACTTAGGTGCCTTCTCTCTCCAGCTGCCCTGGACTTACGATCCAAGATCTTAGAACTGGGAGCTCACAAAGTTTGTCCTGGCTTCGGTGGCTTTCCAGATCACTCAGACCCGAGTGCTCAGACTGGCTGAGGTTCCAGAATACCTAGATGGCAACCTGTAGGTTTCCAATCTGGCCGCACTGATTTGCATGATTTCTGCTCCAAGTGGTTGGACCCGGAGAACTGAGAGCTCGAAAGCATCAATTGGTGCTTGGCTGACTTCTTAGTAGGGGGCTCCAAAGAAGAAGCAGTCTGCGAGGGGGTGATCAGTACATGCAACATATCAGGCAGCAACTGTGTATTCTGAGTAATAGACTCAAAGGCAAGGGCAACCCTCGGGTCAGTGACTAGAGATGCACTATTTGCAACTATGTCATCTCTTCTCCTTACTCCCCTGGGGGGAAGAGGGGTTCTGGTGTAGAGACAGCAGCCACTTGAGTCTCGGAGTAAGCCACGGGGGTTCATCTCCACTTGTCTTGTGGTGTCACCAATGAAGAAGCTACATCCTGTCACATGTCTCACTCTCTCACTCTTCCTCTGTGCCTGCTCATAGAGCAGCCATTTGTCTTCTCCTCAATACTCGCAGTACCTGCAGTTTCATTTGCGAGAACAAGCATGATCCAAGTGGAAACAATAGCAATGCTAATGATTGTCCCAGGGTGCCATATGGTGGTTCCGTGAGCCCAGCCTGAGCCAACGATCCAACAAGGATGTCGGTGAAGTGGTCACTCAATCAACACCTATGGCTTGCTGCAGAAAGGTAGCAATTGCCTGGTGTGAACTGTTGTCCCACTCTCTGCAATCTGTACATCGATATGCCATCTTGAAAATCGAGGTTTCAAGCCAAACAACCAGCTCTATTTACAACTATTTCAGAGGTATTCACAGGACAACATGTCAGCTATCTAGGTCTCCAAAGAGTCCAGGACTGTTAAGAAATAATTTTTCACAGACAAGAAGAGGCGTCAAGCACTAGAACAATGAGTGTGAATGAAAGTTCACAGTGCTTCAACTCAAAAGAACAAGGCAGTTAATGCGCCCAAAAGAGAAAGGATGATCTGAGGAGCATGTGCACAAGAAGTCACCACTGAATCCTTATGAGCCGAGAGATGGTGCTGCCATGGAACCGTCAGGTTTTGAAATCAAGTGAGAGAACTCAACTGGATTTCTTGGGCATTTGACCCACACATGGAAGTCCTGGTACTGGCGGCCGAGCGGTAATGGTACATAACTAATACCCCAGTTCATGGGCTGAAGGCAAAATTAATCCTGTCTACAAGGAAGGGTCTAAAGGCGTTCCAGATCATTATTGGAAAATAACAGTTATGGTTGCTATTACTTTTTGAGGCTGTTTTATTAAATAGACTTGAGTTTTAAAATGTACCTTTAAACCATAATGACAATTACCAGTTTGCATTTAAGAGAAAAAATGTAGAACAACTGACCATTTATTTTTGCTCCAAAGCATAATTGAAAAACGAAAATTTAAACAGCAACCACTATATGTATGTCCTGTGGATTTTACACAGGCTTTTGACTATGTTAACCGACAAGCTCTTTTTTACAAACTGACTGAGCGTGGAATGTAGGGAAACTTCTGTCGAGTACTTATAACCTATTTAAAAAAGTTTATTGCAGAATTCAATGGCAAGGGAGATGAGCAATAAAATTAACAGTCCATTTGTGGTTCTCAGGGTGGCATTATCAGCCCGAAACTGTTTGTGGAATATATTAGTGACTATCTAAGTAATACAAATTGAATAAGAATTGATGAAGTATTTCTGTACTACCTCTTATACACTGATGATTTGGTACTCTGTTTTGATACACCAGAGAGTCTGCAAATGCAGGTAGACGGTTTTTTCGAATTTTTCAAAGAGTAGCATATGATTATAAATTTAACAATAACTAAAATTCTATTTTCAATGAAAAAGTTAACGCAAACAAATTTTATTTGAATGCAATGGAAATAAACATAAGTACCAGCTATTAGTACCTGGGTGTATGGTTACATACAGTCAAATTTGACTACTTTGGACAAACATACGAGTAACTAATCAGGCACACGAAGCAGTGTCCCAAGCTATTCAATAAAGCAACCCTGCTGTTGGAAAACTCAGTCCTCCAGTAGCTTTTAAAGTATTTGACACACAAATGCTACCCATTAGAATATGCTGCTGAAATTTGAAGCAAAGGCAAACCTATAGACAATTTTGAAACATTTCAGTTAGATTATGTGAAAAATGTCCTGTTAGCCAGACGACAAACACTAACGGATGCGACTTTGCATAAAGCGGAAGGCTGCCGATAATAAATCGCCACAAACTACAGTTAATAAAATATTGGCTAAGACTTCTCAATCTTCCTGAGTCACACGCTCTGAAAAGAGCTCATAATACATTAAAGCTACTTGCTGAATTTGGGGAAAGAAACTGGTGCTATGATGTAAAGTAGTTGTTATGATGTTTCAACTTTAATGAAATCTGGGAATCACAGGAGGATACAGGTGAAGCACTATTTATACAGGAAGTATCTGAAAAACTAAGATATGACCATGTTAACTAATGTCTGGCCAGAATCAGCAGCATTGGTGACACCAAAAATCTCAGACTTGACAAAACTTCTCAGACCTCAATATAATTTGGACCCAGCTTTAATACATGTGCGAGACACAAGATACCGAGTTGCTCTGTTCTGGAAATTGAACTTTGGCGTCATGCCATGAATAAAATTTCTGTCAATAAAAGACTGTGTAAAAACTGTACCATTGGTGAAATTGATGATGATGTTCATTTTTTTTTTTTTTTTTTTTTTTTTTTTTTGAAGTGGCCCAAATTTGACTCACAGGCGTTCACTGCTTCAGTATCCAAATATATATTTCCCGGATTTTAGGTGTCTGACGACGGAAAAACAGTTTCAAACATGTGACAATGATTATGAAATTAATGATCCAGCTTGGTAAATTTATATAATCAGCTTTTGAAACGCATGATACACAGATATAACTCTGTCTGATCACTACGCCGAGGCTCATCTAAGTGCATTACAAACCTGCAGTAGCACTAGACATCTAGCAGTTTGTCCATACAGTTTACGTCTTATGTCCTGTTTATTAGGTGCTGCACGGAGGGCTGTCATCGTCATAATATTTTATCAGTCAAGGGTCATACTTGTGCATACTTTATATAGTTTAATAGGTGCTATGTGCTCCTCATAGTATTAATTGTATTTTATCTTTCTACTTATTTGTGTGTATATAGTTGAGGCTAGTGTACACATGTCTTGGTTAGGAATGATGTGTATGTGTTTTACTGATGCGTCTTAATTGAACTCACAGTATTGCTTGAATAAAATATAGGTCAGAATTGACCTCCTTGATATCAATAAAAATGCTCACTTACATTAAATGAACCTTGTCACAAATATTGTAGTCACAAAGTTACCTGTTTCCTTCAACGAGTGACGTATGAAACCAGAAGAAAAATGGGCATCCATCATATCCTGCAGGAAGTTTCTGTAAACAAGACTCCCAACATGTTTTACATGGTAAACCAGGTACAATTACACACACACACACACACACACACACACACACACACACACACACACACACACACACACACACACACACTTGTGTGAAGCACATCGCTAAAGAAATGAGGGTCGTTCGCGTGCGTGTTACGGCCTTAAGGCACGCAAATGACCCTCACTACTTCACAATTTGCATCGAATTTATTCTTATTTCTATGCACGATTAAAATATGAAAACACTAAATGGCCTTGGTCGCTCGCGTGCATGTTACGGCCTTAGGGCACACAAACGACCCTCACTGCTTCACAATTTTCACTGAACTTATTCTTATTTCTATGTACGATTAAAATATGAAAACACTTTATGGCCTTTTAATAGGTGCTATGTACTCCTTTCAATACCTGGAATTACCAGAAAGTGGATGTCCACATGTGTGCACATGTTGATCGCAGAAATAGACAAGGGCGGGACTTAATCTTTACCTGACAACAAGAGAGAAATAAACAAAAATATAGTTCTAAGTCGCACAGTTTCAGTTTTTCAACACAAATAAACAAAGAAATTCGGGATGAAAGGTGCAGAAAGTCAGTACATTTGTGGTAAAATTAAGCACAAGTGCTCTAATCAAGTCGGCGCATTGGCGCGTATGCATATATGCAAAAGTCGTGATGTGTCTTGAATGAGTTACGCTGGCGGAGTAACGTCGGCAGAGTCCTGCTTAAAGCACAGTTGGTGATGCCGTGATGCCAGGAAAGTTGGTCGGATTTACAGAAGAAGTGGATGGCAATGATGTAGCAGCTGTTGGTCGGAGAACATGAACGCCTTGTTGCAGGATTTGTGTTGCTGGGCACGTGAAGGGGACAGCACACGCAAACGAATACACGTTGATGCATGTGCTTGACGCCCTGGGCCTCACGGCGTTATGAAGCGCATTTGCATTCTCATGCTTCCAATAGGAAAACTCTACATCTGATGTAAATATATGAGTGATGCTGCTCTTCTGTGCATTACACGCATAATATTCACATCACCCAGAAATTTAATTTCATTTGGTTGTATTTAGCGACACATAAATCTACTTTAAACAATGTACATGATTATATTACAAATCGTGGTCTATACATATCTGATGCCTGAAGCACGTTTCTCGAAATCACTTCAAATGACATTTTCGGGACACGGTCTAAGCAGTAACAGGGAAAAGCTATGTGAACAGGCCACGCACCTTAAAAAGGTTTTAAGTTAAATATGTTGGCTACAGATGGATGACTGAATATCATACTTCCGGTTAAACTTTTCAATGTGTAGGAAATGGAAACAATTTGCCGAGTGCAAAGGAAAGGAGATGTAGTGCGTTTATAAATGAAACAATATGCTAGTAGACTAAAAACGTTTTTAAATGAAGCCACCGCTTTTTTTTAAAAGACGCTTTTAAAGTAAACGTCCATCGCGTTTTAAAAACGGGTTTTTAACATCAAACCCCTCCCGTTTAAAAAAACGCTTTTTAAACTAAAAACCCACTGCGTTAAAACACGTGATTGTAAAACAAAAGCCCACTGCCTTTACAAACACAAACGCAGTATTCCAAACGATCCTGAAACGCCATCACAGCGCACTGGAAAATCGCACAACAATGTGTTGACATCTGATATGCCATACACTGCATCCTGACAGTCCATCACGAAACAAAGGAGTTTCACCTGGCATTAAATCGACCAAAAGCGCCCGGATGCAAAATGTCGTCTGCTTTGACATTTTACTCAAATTTCTCGTTAAGGTAACACAAAATGTATTTTGATGCCCCTGCTGACATCTTTCCAGGATAATTTACATGCAAAACTTTTGCAAATCTTTTACACGACTGGAACTTGTATCTTCCACTGTACAAATTTGAGGCACTGGTTATATATTTTTCCCGGCTAAGACAGCAGGAAACGGAGACACGTAAAACGTGTGCATGGGGTAATGTTTTGCATCTATTATTGTATCATTCACAAACATACTAAATTCCATAAAGAATTTGAAAACGGTTTTCAACACTTCCGAAATTTTTAGCAACGTTTAGTAATGTAAAATGCGTTGCTGAAAACGTAACTGCAAGGCGTTTCAACTGGTTTACAGCCATTTGTGACGCTTTCTAAATCCTTTTGACGCTTCTTCAACCCTTTCTATCATTTTTAACCCTTCCCCTATCATTTAAAGTGGTTTACAACCATTTGTAATGCTTTATCCTCCATTTTAACGCTTCTTCAACCTTTCCTAAACCCTTTATCAACCTTTCACTAACCCTTTTCAAACCTTTGCAAACCTTTTGACAACGCAAAAAAACGCTTTGAGTTAACGTTTAGGTGGGAGTAACTGTATTTGCGGCCGAAAATGTGGCATTGCTTCCCAATGCATTCAAAATACTTACCGAAGAGCAGTAGAACTTCACTTTCACGTCATTGGTCAGTGTGGGTGAGTCTGTGATTGAGATCGTAATGCTGGCTGTCGCACAGTCGAAGGTTGTCTACAAGATAACATTCATACTGCCATACATTTGAGAGAATGTCGCCTGTAGGCGGCATCACAGTTAACTGCTTCCTGCAGGGCTGCCAACCGTCCAGGATCTTCCTGGACAATCCAGGAATCAGGACCCTGTCCCGTCTGTCCCGGTTTTCATTATATTTGTCCAGGAATTGACCAAAATTACCCCCCCCCCAAAAAAAATTGTAAGTTTATAAGTATAGTAAATAGTATTTCTTTAAATCATGACATGACAAACTTCTTATACTTTGAGTCTCAAATTAGAAATCCAGAGATGTCCTACTCAGAAGCTATATTATATCATGAACACTCAGGTGCTGTGATTAACATTTTGTAATAGCTACCATGTGATTGAGTCAAATTAAGTGCATGTGAATTAGTTCTTTTACTTTCAGGTCTTATGGGTCCAACTGTTAGGTTCCAGGTACATTAAGCATAGTTATATTCTATTTTCAGGTGCTAGGTGTTTTGTGATTATTAGGTGCGAGAAATTGAGATCTGTCTATTCGTGTCTTTTTTTTTTTTATCATTGTGTGATATGATTGTAAAAGTAAATATTCTGACTAACATGGGTGGTTTTATTAATTAATATTATCCACAGAAGTGTAAATTTTGCCCTGAAATTGCACCAAAATGCAACATTTTGCTTGGTTTTTAAAACAATTTTCCAGGGGGGCATGCCCCCGGACTCCCCTCCCCCCAGAGGGGCTTCGCGCTCGCCACTCACGTACAATTGTCCAGGAATCAGACTTTCCAATGTTGGCAGCCCTGTTCCTGGCATCCATCTGTTACACTAGTGCATCTGATATGCCATATACCCTGCTTCCTTGCAATCCTTAACGAAGGAAATAAGTTTCACCTGGAATTAAATCGACCAAAAGTGCCCAGATGCAAACAATGTTCTGCTTTGATGTTTTACTTGAATAGGTAATGCAGATAAGATCTATGAGAATACCATCTCCTAAACTGCTTTCTTCCTCCCTGTCAAGGGTAATCAAGTGAAGCCAAACACTCAAAATATAAATATATGTTAATTTTCCAAATGTACACGAATTCGTGATGAACAGAATCCTTAATTCATTCTACCTTGCAATCGCGGTGCTGTTTAAAGTTGTATTCATATACTGTGTTTGACGTAATTATTTCACAAGATAGGTCACTGCCATTGCCGAGTCCTATGCCTGGAGGGAAAACAAAAAATATTAAATTAGCACTAAGCATTGAAAACGATAAGTACATATAAATATTTTCACGCATATAAGTTTTCTATTACAACAATGTTAGAATACTGTTTCGTTGTGTTTGTTGTTGTTGTTGTTGTTGTTGTTGTTGTTGTTGTTATTATTATTATTATTATTATTATTATTGTTATTATTATTATTATTATTATTATTATTATTATTATTATTATTATTATTATTATTATTATTAGCATTATTATTATTATTATTATTATTATTATTATTATTATTATTATTATTATTATTATTATTATTATTATTATTTCATGCCATCAGCGAAATAAACGAAAATAAAAAAGTAGCTTAATTAAAGTAAATTTACAGGGTGCATTTCTTAATTATTAATTCCAAGTAACGCCAAAGCGTATTTGACATGACTAAATCGAACACACATAGCATTTTGGTTTCGAGCAACGCACATTGCACCCTTGCTTAATTATTTTTTTTTCAAACGTCCCGATATTTTGAATCATTGTTTTCAGAGGCTACAAGACTAAAAGCAGACAACGCAACATGTTATAATCATGGCTTCTACCACATTTGAAAAATTTAAACCCCACAATATTTATTCTGCAATTATGTACAGAATAACTGGACTTTGTCAGTTGTTGGGAACGAGTATTAGTATATTTTAGGGGATTTGATACGTCATCTTCAGTGACATCTTATTTGTGGCTTCCCTTTGTTATTGGTATGGTAGTTAAATATAATTTTACATTTCGAAATTTTCCTGCATGCTCCGGCTAGGGTTAAGAATATAAGCAGGGATGCCAACACTCAAAGTGTCATTTCAGGGACAAGTTGTCAAGACCATCAGGCACACAATACAATTAACAAAGAATATAGCAGCAAATAATCAAATTTGATGAGGGACACATACCGTAAATTGGCCAAATTTTCAGCTAATTTCAAGGATTGTCCCCGAGAGACATTTCATCTCTGTGTAAGTTCATGCTCGCAAGCGTCAGCAAGACAAGCGCAGATCAGTCAAATCAGTGGGAAAGTAAACTTGTTTGACCACGGCAGCTACTGAGTGCATATGATTGCGGCCGATAAAACCGGACTCCGGATTATTGATTTGATTATGAACTGAAACAACATTTTACAGCGCTCTTATAAGCTTTCATCATGACTGGCTGCCATACCTGCGAGACCTTTCACAACAATGGATTTGAGCTTGAGATCCCGTGGTGGTGGATGTCGGCCATTGAACTTAGTCTTGCAGATTTCGAAGTAACCAACATATCGACTCTAAATGAAGGCAAAAAAACAAAACAAAAACAAAAACAAAACAAAAACAAAAAAAAAACAAAAAAGAAGAAGAAGAAGAAGAAGAAGAAGAAGAAGAAGAAGAAGAAGAAGAAGAAGAAGAAGAAGAAGAAGAAGAAGAAGAAGAAGAAGAAGAAGAAGAAGAAGAAGAAGAAGAAGAAGAAGAAGAAGAAGGAAACAAATCGCAGTTAGGTTATGCTGCTTTTAATTTTTGCCGTTTTCAGAAAATTTCATCTGTGAACATTGTATTAAAAGAACAGTGCACTGTCAATAGTGTTAAAGAAGAGTTTATTGCCAAAAGGTCCATCGGGCTATTTCTCAGTGGCAGCTGTTGCAAAAAATGCAGTTCTTATAGAAATCTTGCATATTGTATTAAGTGCCAGATTACAGCAGGTTAAGGGCATACTAGGGAAAATCATTGACATGGATATCAAATGCCTACTGTGTTAAATTCGCACTCTGGCATCTAGAAGGGAACATATTATTGAAATAACTTCTTGACGAGCATGGGAGGCAATATAAAATAAAGCTACTTGCTTAAATTTGCGATAATTTTAAATTTTAAATTTAAAATGTATTATGTTTATTTAAAACACATCCATTAGCACTGTACAGATCAACCTGCTTATTCCAGAAAAGGATGTCCACACTTAGTGTAATAATTGTTCTTCACGAACATTTTTTGTATGTTTGGTTAGTTGTTCGGTTTGGTTTTTGCCCGTTTTTTTCTGTGTTTGTCTTTGTTTTTGTTTTGACTATAATTTGTTTTTGTGTCTGTTTTCTCTCTTCTCTCTCTCTCTCTCTCTCTCTCTCTCTCTCTCTCTCTCACTCTCTCTCTCTCTCTCTCTATTCAAATATAATTTCCTGATGACTGAGGAACAATGCTGCTATGGTACCTGGCTTGGAGTCTCTACGCCTTGAAAAGTCTGCCCTACACTCCGATCTGTTCTTCTGACGCCAAAGTAGTTGAGACTCTCCTGTGAAGTACAATAAAACCGGTCTTGAAACAATACCACCAGCGACAACCAAATCGTGGTCTTACAAGACAGGTGGTTTTTCATAGCAGGCATCAATATGAAAATTGAGAAGCAAAGTATTAGTGGTCTATCAAGGCAGGTGGTGTCACAATACATGGACCACTGTACATACATACTGTGGACCACTGTACATACACACACACACACACACACACACACACACACACACACACACACATACATACATACATACATACATAAGACGCTTTTATGGTTAGCGCTCATAAAATGTCAAGCGAAGATTATATGGTCTTGCTCCTGATTATTTGTCTGACCAGGTGACGCTTGTATCTGATGTTGCCTCATACAATACTAGACGTTCCTGTTCATTAGATATTGTTGTTCCTGCAGTGAACAAGGCAATTTTAAACGTTCCTTTTCTTATTATGGTGCTACTGTGTGAAACAGCTTGTCGGACGCTATTAGACGTGTAGACGACATATTGTCTTTTAAGCTCAAGTACAAACAGTTTTATTTCACAAAGACCAGAGAACAATCTTAACGTTTGGACCATGTATAGTTTTAACTTTTAATGGGCTTTCGTATTTTTAACATTGATTTTTCACATTATAGGTTATGGTTTTATGTGCTTTAATTTTACGTATGTCGTGGATCTGATCATGTTTCTTTTATGTACCACTTTTCATACTATGTATATTTTTGTACATGATTTTACTGGGCCCGATTGAAAAACAGCATTTCTGCTGAATCGGATTCCCAGAATAAATATATTCAATTATTATTATTATTATTATTATTATTATTATTATTATTATTATTATTATTATTATTATTATTATTATTATTATTATTATTATTATTATTATTATTATTATTATTATTATTATTATTATACATGCATCCATACACATACATACATGCATACATACGTACACATACACAAATACATACATACATACATATACACACACAAATACATACATACACACATCCATCCATCCATCTTTCAATATAGATATACATACATACATACATACATACACATACATACACATACATACATACATACATACATACATACATACATACATACATACATACATACATAAGACGCTTTTATGGTTAGCACTCATAAAATGTCCAGCGAAGATTATTTTTGGCATTAAGATAAGATATGAACCTATCTGTGCTAACGTAAAATGAATGGTAATATGGTGAGCATGTACTTCAATTAGTGTCTACCCGGGTATAAGCTGACTAAAAACTGCCATTTACTCTCCATGAAAAGACTGTTCTTTTTAAATAATAAAATCTTTTGAATGGTTGCAACGGTATGACACCCACCTAAAACTGAATGTCAGTTTTTTACTTTGGCCAAATACGACATCGAGTAAAATTGTTTTATTCCGATACTTAGATCATATTTTGTTATCTACGTTGTTGTTATTCTTCTATCACGAATCAAATGTTTAACTTTTCAACATTTAAACCAAACTTTCTGTGTCATCACTTTTGCAATACAGTACATATAAATGGCAATCTTGAGTTGAGATAACAGTGGCTCAAACAACCTCACTTATATACTGTTCACAGTAATTGATTATGGCTTCATTATATGTGCGAGTTTCTGTCAATATCAAATCGTCTTATATGATGCCCATATGGCGACAGGGAGAAGTTCAACAGTAATATGTGACAATTATCCTAGTTTCATAGACCGACGTAACAATAAACCTAGAGCCCAGCTATACAAGGACAATTCACATCCCAATGAACAAGTGACACGTCTGCTCGCTGCTAATATAAAATATGCGTACAAACCAGAGTTGTGTGAGCAACGAAAGCAGCGTCCGAACAACGGCAGCAACAGACCATGGCACAAACGCAATTATTAAAACGCATCATGATTACATATTAGACAGTTTTTCTTTTATGATGAATCGCAAACTCAGTCTCATGTGCTGGAACATACATGGACACAGACAGATAGTTTGTGGCCAATCGGTATGTAAACTTCACGATCCCGACTTTGTGGACTTTGTTAGCGATTTTGATATATTTGGCCTTACAGAGACTTAAGCTACTTTTGACACTGATCTGTCAATAAAGGGATATACATTGCACAAAAGTATAAGACCCAGATCTATTAGAGCTACTAAGAACTCACTGGACAGGTGGAAGAGCATGACTTTAACATCATGCACAAAGCTGCTAGGTTGTCATTAAAGGTAATAGGAACTGGGTAGAAAAAGTGGGCCACTTTTTACTTCCTGGGTGGGCTCTTTAGCTGTGATGTCATTCCATAATGGTCATGTGATAATTAGCTTTTCTCTGAACTTTGTGAGCCAGGCCTGCTGGCCAAGCTACCATTGTTTGAGGTGTTACCTGCTTCTTAAGCTGACAAGGGATCGCATACACTGGCCTGCCCCCTGCATGTAATTATCATACAATTTGCCACCTGGTGGCAGCAGCACTTCTCAATAACTTTAAAAGCTAAATCAACCAGGAATCACAGGCGAAAGCGTCTTCCTTAGTATGCTCATGACAAATGTTACAACCTGTACCGCGAAATTAAGAGCATGGCAAAACAACTGTCTAAGGACCCTCATAATTATTGTTTAAGACAATCTTATTCACCTCCAAAGGCTCAGCAGATTTGGAGGTGAACAAGTGACTGGCCACACTGAGAAGCCAGGTAGGATTACATCATTGATATGGTTGGTGGACACTCTCTCAGCCTGGCCTGGCACTGCCTGGTAGCCCCAGAGGTGAACAAACCAAAGTATATGACGTAAGTTTTTGGAGGAGAATTATACTACGAGAAAACAATTAAGACTACTTAGAAAGTATTTCGATATCGGATACTTCCTCTCATGTTGGCCCTATTTACAAAAGCACTAACAATGTTTGAATGAATCAGAAATCACTCTTTTTTTTCTTTTGCCAGGTGCGAATGGTAGCACTTGTCTCCTGGGGTTCTCCGATGTGTTTATAATTTATTATCACTTTTTTTGTTGTTGTTGTCTCGGCACTTTGTTTATATAGGGGGTTGGTGTTGTTGATGTCGTGTTTGTATGTTGTAATCAACGTGTGAAAAGTTTGTATTTGTTTCGCTTTGCATACTGCCGCACTTTTTGTATACTGTGGTGCAGCCAATAAAGTTCATTTATTCATTCATGATTGAAACTGTTTTCCTCCTTGAACGATGTCTTGTGTTGAAACCAGGGCAGACCGACCTCACAATCTCTGCTGCAAGGGGAGTGCAGAAACACAGAGATTGGTTTGTTTAGCAAACAGCATCTTGTGTAACAAGAGAGGCAATTTTTGCCGTGTATATCAAAGCCATCTGGTCCTTAATATCAGCAAATGTT